>PNEQ01117455.1:28945-74355 GCA_003012365.1 Medauroidea extradentata | reverse complement strand
TATATATATATATATATATATATATATATATATATATATATATATATATATATATATATATATATGCTAATAGCAAAATGTACAGTGGTGTTACCACACTTGTAACGTAACAATGCTCAACATTTGCTGTCTTTACAAGCTGAAGTATTGGTTGTGTTACATACTGTGTATGAGTTAATGATTTCCTTTACTATTTTGTAAGATTTTTCCCCAATGTACATACCTCGTGTGCTCTCAGCGTCACGCTGCCGTCATATTACTTTCACTAATACAGGTTTAGATTCTTTTGCTCTGATAAACGGAACATGAAGTGAGTTGAAGTCCTGCCCCTTCTCTGAAAGTATAAACTTCCTATTTTGTCCCTAACGGCTATATTACTACACTTCACTAACACACGAGTACAGGGGGTCGTTCCTTACAATTTATTATCAAAGTTCTGAGGTATTTCCTCCTACTGCTCCCACCTTGAGTGAAATATAATAATCATGTATACTGGGGCTCCTCTTCTCATTATCTACGCGGCCAAGACTGAGGCCGTGTCCGAACTCAAGTGTGTGCTCACTCTCACTGTTCACTCTCCTCGCTCACTCTGGCTCACTTTATTCGGTTTGGGACGTCCACTCTCACACTATGCATTCGGCACACTGCATTATATTGGCAGGAATTGTAAATATAACAAATTTATAATCGATACTGCAAACGGATTAATTTAGATAAGCCTTAAAATAAATAAATACAAAAAATTGACTTCACTGCTGATAAAGTATACGATGAAGTCAATGTCCTTAAGAACATTAAAATTACTTAAAAACAAGGCGTGTTCATAAATGTATCTGGCGTCGTTAATTCTTCTGCATGTTTTGTTTTTAAATCTCAATTTATTTAATTCAATTTTCAATATTTTTAAAAATAAATTGCCCAGTGCTTTTCATAAATTTGTATCAACTTCGTCGCATTTGTGGCTTTAGAGTTTTCTTTGAAGGCTACGAAAATAAACGGAATGTGAAATCTGGATTTTATAATAACCACGATGCTTTTAATGTAGGTTACTGTTATCATTTACTTTAATATATTTATTAAATACACTAATATTGGGTTAATTGTAATGAACAGTAAGGAAAAATAATTCTCAGCAAAATACAAATAAGTTAGGTTAAATTTAATTCTACTAAACGTTAGAAAGGAAATTTATTTTCTTATGGGAGATTTTGACGCAGGGAAAATTTCTGCCGCTAGTTTCGCTGCTATTGCTAAGAGACCAGTTAAATGATATATATAATTTTATTTATTATTAAAGTGAAAATTAACCAATTTCGCGTTTTAAATTATCAACTTTATGTAACATAGAATTCAGGAAAGCTCCGAGATTGCTCAGTTTACCGATACCAGCGCTCAAGCGGCAGAAAATGTCCCTGTGATAAACTTTTAACAATGATCTTCCCAACTTGTAGGTGAGTAAACCTTACTTAGGTTAACCTTAAAACAACAATATGTTTGCCACAGTGGGTACGAGAGTGAGCAGTGAGGGGACATCATCGCACACCCTCGTTTACTTTCTTGTTGCACACTCTCCCTTTGAGTTGGGACGTTGAAAGTACCCTCTGTGACGTCAAGAGTGGGCGAGAGAGTACTCTTTCAGAGAGTTGGGACGTGACCTGAACACTGATGACTAGCACAACCTATTATATATACGGCTCTTGAAGGGCATAACATTTGCGCACACGTGTATCATAATATTTTACGTTTCTGTGATACTTTTCTGTAAAAATTGTGTTATCGAATTTGTTCGTCCCTCAATGACGTATAATTTAACACACTTAGAAATATAACTATAGTGCTAATTGTTACCGCAATGGTGAAATCACTATCGAGGCACGATTATAATCTACGCCTAACAGTAACGGAAATGTTTGTTTTGCCCAACGTAACATATATCCGAATATTGTATACGTATAAACAAGTTGTTACTTTTCTTCAGCCAAATATTTTATTGTCTGGCGTAGGTACTTTGCCAAGCAAACTACATCTATTGTTGGTTTTCATCAAAATCAGGTGTGTTGATTTTGGTATTTTGTGCGAATAACAAAACATATTGTTAGCTCAGGTAAACGTTTATTTCGGCACATTAAGACAAATGTTTGGAAAAAAATTCTTTCAGTAGGAAGACTGCTAACTGATACTATGAAATTTATAGATTGAGAACACGAAAAATAGCTACTGTAACAAAATTTTGCTTTAATAAGAACAAATTAGGCCTATACGTTTGAAATATTTCACACTAAAAATGCAAAAGAGGAAATAAATTAAAAAATGTTTATTGAAAAAAAAAACTATAGGAATTATAGCTGTAAGTACGATAGCTACGGAAAATTAAATTTCGAAAGGTGCTGGGATGATAAGATTTTTTAAAAATATATTATTAAATAGATTATTAGTTCGAACAGTCCCTATTCCAAAATCATAGTTTATCGTTTTTCGTGAAAAAAGTATTATAACTCATCTCACAATCGTGGCAGTTTACGACGTGTAAATAGTTAAATTTTCACAATTGAAACGTCTGAAAATGTCATAAATTGCTGCAATTTGGCCACTAAATCTTTTTGATCGAAAATGCTGACCCCTAAATTAGGAAAGTAGATTAGAGGAGCTGATGTTATCACTGGCAGAGGAGGAGAGAATAATGTAGTAGCCATAAGTACATAATGGCGGCAAACCAGTCAAAGCCACGGGAGAGAGAACACCAATAAGCACAGTGAACTGCACAAAGCAGGTACAAAGGAAACTGCAATGCTGGATTCATTATAGTCGCACACAAGAGTGCAACCAGTGAAATAAAAAATGGTCACAAAAGGCAAATTACGCACGTAACGAAGAATTCTAAATAGGTCAGAGCTCATTTTACAAAAGTTTTTTTTTGTTACCTGACCATCGTGCAGACGCAAAAGAAGTCGAAAAATTCTGAAGGCGTTTCGATAAAATTCTTATGGGTTTGGAAGGTGAAAGATAGAAAGAATGAGAGTAAGGAGAGAGGGAGGGAGTGCGAGAGTAAGAGAGCGAGGGTAAGTGTGGGGAGAAAGTGATAAATAAGTAGGTAGAGGAATAGAGAAAGAAGATGAGAGACAGGGCTAAGGGAATGGGAGAAAGGACTGAAATAGCAAGCGAGGAAGGAAAGAGTAAAGAGATGGAAGGAAAGCAGAAGAGGAGCAGCGTAAGCGGCGGAGAGGGGGATAGAGATGCATGGAGAGATTTGGAAGGCGAGAGAAATGGCGAGAGACATAGTAACAGAGGGAAAGAGTTAGAGGAAGGTATAAAGTCAGAGGGAGTGAGAGGGAGAGAGAAAGATGAAGGGAGAGATATGGAGGAAAAGAAATAGAGGAAGAGAATCAGAGTGAGAGTGTGGTATGGAGAGCAGAGAGAGGGAGAGAGTGAGGCAGCGACAAAGGGAGAGAGGAGCAAAGGAAGGAGAGAGATGGAGAGAGGGAAATAGAGAGAGGGAGATAGAGAGAGGGAGATAGAGAGAGGGAGATAGAGAGAGGGAGATAGAGAGAGGGAGATAGGGAGAGGGAGATAGAGAGGGAGATAGAGAGAGGGAGATAGCAAGAGGGAGATAGCAAGAGGGAGATAGAGAGAGGGAGATAATGAGTTAGAGAAAACGAGAAAATGAAAGGAAAAGAGTTATGAGAAGCGAGGGGGAGTGGGAAGCGGGAGATAAGGGATGGGTAAAGCATTTGAATAAAACATAAAACTAATTTTTTGTAATGGGAAAACAGAAAATCCGTTAGTAAGTGTGTTTTGTTGTACTTTTCAAATACATTTTTAGACACTAATTTCGCAATAACATCCAATAATTATTTAGCAATTGTCAACTGCAATTAATAATTGTGTTAAAATGAAGAGGAATTCTGGAAATGTACTGATAAAGCATTAATTTAAAATGTTTGAACTATTTTGTAAATATATATAATTATTTGTGTGATGTTACTTACAACAATGACAAATATTTAACTGACACATTACTTGACTGCACCGAGCAGATTTTGTTTGACTCGACAAAATAATTGCAACAATAAGGAACTAGAGATTATGTGGCAGTGGTGACATCTGCGCTAAGAGGGCTGGAAACGGCAAAGATTGAGGAATACAGAATTAAAAACAGTTGAAAGCACACGTTATTATATCGAGAAAGGATTTTCATAGTTTAGTTTGCTTGTGACCTCGTTTTTCGTTTTATCTCATGCACATTTCGAAAGTTTGTGTTATTTGTTATGAAGTGATTTCTTTACGGGTGAACGATCCCCCCCCTACCCCTCACATTTACAATTGAATCAGGAATTTGCAGAAGGTACCAAGTCCACTTTTTGAGCAAATTCAGGTTATACAAGATTCCAACACTCCAAAGCATTCTCTTGCCTGTCAGCAACAAAATAAATCAAGTCCTATACAATAAATACGTTAAACGAACTTGTAAATATATGAGGAACTTGCAATGGGTACCAAGTCCTGGACTTGGTACCTTTTGCTAATGACAAATTATATGGACATTACAAGGGCATGATGATTCTATATTTTAAACAGTGCTGTTACTACCAGTTCGTTTACAAAACTGATGCGAAAGAAGTTGTTAAAGTACATGAACAACTTCAGGGTTAGGTTAATCATACTTTTAATCTTCAGCTCCCAGGACAGTTGAAACCCATCGTAATGCTTACGTAAATGGAACTGTACCAATTAAAAAATCAAAACTTGAAGGCATTCACGGTATGTTGCAGTTCATGACGAATCGGTCACATTCTACGACAATATACTACATTGGCCTGCCACAGAGTAATAGACATGTCCGTAAATGTGCCAATAGTGTATTATTTTTTATGACTTACATTATTGTCGTTGAAGACTCTGTTTCCATATTGTTTAGTTGTTTTTTTTTTTTTTCACTAGCTTTATACAAAAGTTCCAATAATATACACAAAGGATATTATTCTTACTCTGATAGAATAATACATAACAGTGCTTTATGGGTATAAGGTACCAGGTGGTAGTGTGTTTCAAAATATGATTCCACGTATCATATTAGTTTTTCACTAGAATGTACTAACATTGTACTAATATCTACTCAAGACGTTATGTTTTATGTGCCATTGTTAGAATGAACATTACTTCATTTGCAAAAGGCACCAAGTCCACTAAATGCATTAATTTTTTAAAAATAAAAGACAAAAGCATATATATATGTGAATTACGATTCATATTATTCTGCACAAACTATACTTTCAAGTTATCCAATATTGATAACCTGTTTCATTCCAAGATCCACGATGATAAGATTTGTGTTGTTTCCCAACAATCCGCTCACTTGGACTTGGAAGCTGTTGCCAGTTCCTGATTCAATTGGATCACAGTACTCCGAACACATCGTGGAGAATTCTGAGCGTATAAGAATCCTTTAACTAAACAAGGACGGCATCCGTTGATACATGGTCTGGTGTGAACTAGCTACTCATTGCAGCAGAAGTCAGTAAACAAACTGAGCAATGAGTGTAGAGACTATATAATACTTTCGAGATTAACCTGCAGATAACTGAAACTGAAATTTGTTTTCTGCCCATATACCAATACATTAAGGTTAGACATGTTATAATAATATTAGGCCTACGTATACGATGATTGCGACGCTAATATAATAAATAAGAAATCACATAAAACTTAATATTTATTCCTCAAATGCAGTGAGCCAATATGGATGCTTCACGCTTTACTTTAAAATGGATATAGTTTGATTCACAAAAATAAAACAAAATTTTTTGTTTATATGTATGTCTGTAAGTTATTAAGCCAAATATTTACTTAGTAAAAAAATAAAGGCTACTATTTATGGTTTATACTTGTATTTATATGACTGAAGTTCATAAGGAGGAAAATATTGTTATACATTTTGAATGCTGACTGATTTACTGACAAGGAGCAACGTAATGAGTTATTTAGGAATAAGCGTGGGGAAGGGAGCGAAGTGTGAAATCGTAACATCATCTTAAAAAAAATCCTTTTCCTTTCCAATGTCTTGCTGCAGTTACATAACGTTTTTAAGTATCGTGTACACAAATCACTCCGTAATATTCACGTGGCACCAGTCATGTTGCAATATACACCAATCATGTAGCAAATCTGTCATCAATTGAGAGTAAAATTTCATGACAATCTTAAGTGTCAAAATAACCGTCGAAATCCTATAACATGTTGCACGTTGTATGATTTGTTGGGATCTATTTGACATAGTTCAACTGTTTGCAGACGAGTTACAAACTGTCGCGCAACAGATTTCCCCATAGAAAAAGACACACACTTATCGAAAAAAAAAAAAAGACAAACACTGCATTAGAATCTAACAAACAGTCAAATTTTCCGCGATAAGTAACCCTCGAGTCATACATTTTGTTATGCGGCAAGTTTTGAGATATTTAAAGTGACCTAAAACATTAACGACACCTACATTACTAATTTTATATTCAAAATGAAATAACTTGAAGTGAACAGTACTATGTTCTGTGGATTTGTCATACATGTGTTCTTAGTGACTGCAGTTGTCACTATACAATATATTTTTTGTGCGAAAATTGTCTTCGCTTTTCAATGCCATTGTTCCTAATTAACTGTTCAGTATATATTGAAAATTAATTGCATGTATACTTACATCTTAAATATTTTTGGCTAACCTTAAAATTAATGCAAATTCACATGGGAAAGTAACTAACTTTAAGAGTGAGGGATAGCCACCATCTCAAATTTTTTGTATTTTGTTTCATAACGTTTCTTGTGTGTAAATGTATGGAACTTTAATGTAACTGCAGAATATAATAAATATTGACAGAATTTTAGACATCGCAAATCTCTGTTTTGTTGTTACAGATATAACAGACGTTAGGACATTTTTATTACTTTCTTAACTGAGATTAGATCTGCAACAACAGAAACGGCAAATAAAGATGTTTGGTGTCTAAAATTCTATCAATATGTATTCTATTCTGCAGTTAAGTTTAAGTTCCATGAATTTACCAAGAATAAACGTACTGACACTAATTACAAACATTCTAGGCGGCGACTGTCACTCACTCTTAATTATTTTCAGTGTAACCATGGTGTGGCTTCAGATATGTTTATGTGAGTGATAAGTGGGGACAGAAATAAAGTTGACGTTTGGGGTAGTATGTGTACTTGGAAGTGTATACTTACTGTCGGAAATATCTCTTGGTGCAGAGCAGGAAATCTCTTCCGCATGAGTACTTTTGTTCGGTTCCATCGCATTCCTTCAGCAGTTTCCTACCACTTCAGTTCTTTCATTTTTATGACTTCCAAGACGCTTTCGTTTTTTGAATAGTTTCGTCTAAAGAGATCCATCCGCGGGCGTCCTTCAGATTCAATGTTCATCTGAGCGTGTTGGTCTTTGTCGGTGCTATGTGCTGGTGTTTATGAATCTTCGAAAGCTCCAAGCAAAGAGAAGTTTACAAAAATACACTCTAAAAAATAGTTTGTTAATTTGCCAGACGTGCGTATAGGAGCGCTGAGAAAGTAGATACGGTAGAATAGTTTCCCAGACATCCATGGTAACACTCCTAAACCTAATTATATAACAGTCAAATGCATACTAAAGTTACCAGACTTGTATTGTGACATTTGTAAAAGTTTGCATGTTTACAAGACGGAATTATGGTAACTGTCTCATACTGCGTCTGGGATAATAACTTCCTAAACATTCAAGGAAGTTTTTTTTTCAGTGTAGGGGAAACAAACTCGACGCCGACGTAGTCAAAGACTGGTTGTCTTAGTACAGTAAGACACACTGCGAGTTCGAAATTTAATATATCTCGTGACTTGTATTCCACGCAGTCAGTTTCGTAGGCATCTAAATGTTTGCGATATCCTATTTTAGTTGGCGAATTGGTGAATTGATGGGCTTCCGTACCTGCACTGCAGCGAGCTACAACTGTTCTTTCTGTGACGAAACTATTTACAGCACATTGTGTTTGTATATCTACGAATATAACACGAACTTCAAACTACGTCGTTATAGTTCTAAAAATTCGGAACATTTATTAGGAACGTTCCTTACAGGCCTCTGAAAATGGCCAAAAATGGGGTTTGCAGACTGCCGTATCTGGAAAAATAACAACCGAATTGAAAAAATAACACATTAATTGAAACGAGCGTTAGACTTGACTTTGAACTACGCTGCCCACAAATAAAATAGTTGGGTCAACGCTGAAAGTTACATTGGAAAAAGGATAATAGTGAAGCACTGCACGCCAGCTGAGAGGCTTGCGCGGAGAGGCGATAATACATTATAGGTGGTTCGGAATAAAGTGAGCACTATGAAAAGCCCTGTTAAATTTCCCTCTGCAGCAAATGCGTATCTTTCCGCGCCTAACGTCTCAACCACGGGAAATGTCTAACCTATCTGGACACGTCACTTAATGCTTACGCGTTTAAGCTAAATTGTGCAATCGATATGAACCTATATAGTTGGACAAAAAACGTATATTAATTATGTAAAACGTAGTTATGTAAATTTTAGTTCATTTTATTTAAGTATTGCTGTATTTAAATAGGAAAATACACGGAACTACTTACTGCAATATGCTGCCAACCATATAAGCAGTAAGGTAACTATTGTTAACGTTGAATCATATGTAGTAACGGCTAGTGACTATTTTCATAGGTTAAATCTTTAGTGCTCACTTTATTCCGAACGACCTATACATACGTCGGTCAACGGCGGCAGCAAACGACACAACGATGAGACTCATCGTCGTTTGCTGTATTTCTGTTTGTGTTTTTGTTTCGTCTCATCGTGGTGTCGCATGTCAACTTAGTTTTCTTATATTTTTGTTATTTCTTTTATTTTCTGTTTGTTTCTTGCTTTATCTGACCAGATTCCAGTTTTGTAATTTCATGTTGTGTATGTATCCTGATGACTAAAGCATACTCTGATTATTTATGTTTTCTTGTCTTATTTTTATTTTTAGTTTTCTTGTGACAGTCATTTATTTCGCAATGGAGTATGACCAAGCAAATAAATCCAGTCTTACAACTCCTACCTCACACACACAAACACAGCATATCTAAGGATGCCCCTTATGGCAGTGATGCAAAAATATTTTCGCGAAATTTCTTATCTCTACTTATTACACAAATAGAATAGACACATTTTTTTTATTGTTGTGTACGTGTTTGGTTTTCATTGGTTGTATATTATAGAAACTAAAAACATAATTTATCATTTATGAACAATGAAGATTTATCTTGACATGTGCATAACTCAGTTGTAATAAATACATTGTGGGTTACCATTATCTCTCCCTACGTCCTTCAAATGTAAAACCTACAAGTATACCGCAAATTAGATTAACTACAACGGGAAGTGTTCACTTATACAGACGTCGCAATCAATCTAGAAATTCATTTACGTTGACAATTAACTTATGGTATAAATATACGTCAACAGCTAAATCGTAATTCTTGTCCTTACTATAACGTATAGTAAAGAACATGCTGCATAATTACAGATTTAACAGTTTTCTTCTCAAAAATAAAAAGAAAATTTATGCGGAAAATAATATAATTCAATCTGGCGACTCATGTCGAGCCTTAATATGAGTTAAAGTTGTTTTGTTTTTCTTTAACGAAAATATTACACATGTGCCCATTGTGTAAATGTACTGTAAGAAACTACATTTCAAACGACGGCGGGAAAGTTGTTTCGAAAAATCACTTCGATTAGGAAAATAATTTCGGAGCAACTCAAAATGGCTGAAACAGCTTTTCCAACGTGTTATGCCTGAAAAACTACTTACGGGATTCATGTGAAATTACTTTAGAAACATGCAATGGACTTTGCTTAAAACTTTTCACTAAAAAAGACGGTGTCACCACTGAAAGTGTCAGTCAGGCGAGTGATCTACGATACCACTGCACGCCATTTCATTGACTTGCTGTAGAGGCGATACCGCACCAGATGAGCCGATCAACGTCTCCCTTGGTGCCGTGCCTCACTCACACTAACACACGGCCAGTAAACGGGCGCTTTGAGGAGGAGTGTTAGACAATTTTCGTTATTTTCAATTTTTCGAGACATAACATTTATTCAAATTGTATTGTCAAAATTTTCTCTTGGACAAGACATAGGATATATTCCTGATAACCTGCTTGGCATAAATAGTAATGGAACCTTTCATTAATTTGTCATGCAGAATAATTTAAAGAGAATTTTAGGTTAACTTTCAAAAATGATTACATGTCCAATATAAGATGAACATATAACACTATTATGACTACCAAAATTCATCACAAATATTTCCTACGCCGCAAAATTTCCACATCTACCAAAAATATTTTAAAACAAAAGTTATTACAGAAAATTTACAAATTAATTTTAGCATTCTATCTATTCCCCTTAAGACTGTTATCTACTTGGGTATTATACACGCGTATGAGGTCAACATATCGATGGCTTACATCGACTTATCGAAGTCCGAGGTCGATATAACAAGGGCCGATGTTGACGTGTAGAGGATGGACATCGACGTATGTAACTTGGGTCGACATGTGCAAAATGTTGGTGATAGACATATTCTATGTCTCACAGCCCTAGCTAGTGTCCGTCTCATCGCTCCTTTCTCACAGCTCTCTGACGTTGGTAAACCTGGGTGTGTTTGACAACCTTAGCATTTCACAGGGCATAGCTTTGATTGGAGGTGATTACAAGACTGTAGCGACAATATCACTACGTTCGAAAACATTCACTTGTCTACGATACGCTTAAATGGTTTTTGTGTGGTGCAAATCCAATATTTTAAATGTAATGAATAGTAGTGATAAATACTATTTACTCATTTCACAAATACACGTACATGCTAAAAAATAGAGACAGGAGTTTTGTTTTACTACACTTCAACCGTGCGCACTTCCATAAAGGCTGGTTAAGTGCCAATAGTTTTTTCACGCTATTTTACGTTAGAAGATAATTATATCAATATTCGTCTAATGAATGTAAAGAATTCATAGAAAAACAATTTGCACATCCATTTTTCATATTAAATATCACAATTTGGAAAAATTAAAAAGGAATCAAATGCGAACTTCGTATTATATTTTCCGTGAATAACCTTACAATATTTTGTTAAAGTTAGTGAATTTTTATTTACGTATGTCTAAACATATTTCTTGTATATTAGTCCTATAAATCCAATATTCATAACCACAGGATATAGTAGTAAATACATTTTATAATACTGTTTCAAAGCAGAAAAATATTTTATACCAAACTAGCGATTGGCGCATAATCTATTGATACGTAACATCATCCAATAAATTCTACCTAACATGTTTACCAGTCGACTATTTCAGAGGACACAATCCATAAAAATATTATAAATGTGGAAGAGTTTTAGTTGGTTTGCTGGTTCGTACTTGTTTCGCCCAGGAACGGAGCAAGGGACCGACATGATTTTTTTTTGCATAGAGACAGTTTATGGACTGAAGAGTGACACAGGCTACTTTTTATCCGGAGAAGTTCACGGTTCCTGTGGGACATACCTGGAGCGTGATTCTGTAATTACCTCTTCACAATAAAGTGGCTGAACGGATTTTAATAACATTTGGCATAGAGATTTCATAGGTCCTGAAATAACACATAACATACTTTTTATCCTGAAAACAATGCACATTTCTTGTGGAATTTATATTTAGCCAAATTGTAATAAAATCCCATGTTTAGGTGAGTGTGTTTATTATATATATGGGTAGTTAAGTATAAAATAATTACATCGTACATTCTAAAAATTAATCCTAAGCTCCGCAATTAAAATCGGATTTGGAAGGTTTTCCTGCGTATTGTTCAGTACTGATTATGCTTACTTAAATCTTAATATACCCTACCATAACTTGAGATATACTGTGTAATTTACTTAAAATTGATATACTTTTGTAAGTTTTGTCCAAATATTGATTCCTTATATAATTAATTAAAGCAATGTACAATTTCCATATAAATGTATATTAAACATGTCTCAGGTTTCTATAATACAAGCGATCAAAGACGCGAGCAACATGTGTGACATTATAAATTAGTATAACAATAAATAAAATAGATCGCAGGCTTTCGCGGCCGTTGTCTGCATTTTCTTGGCTTGTGGATGTGAGCCGCGTCTTGCAAGACAGTCTTCAGACGCGGCTCACATCCACAAGCCAAGAAAATGCAAACAATAAATAAAGTTAATGTAGTTTGTTAAATTGGGCAGTGTTGGGCATAAACAGACCAAGCGTTAGTTTTTAATTGTCAGTAAAACATTTTCAGATTTGGAAAAATATTACAAAAAATATTTTAGTCCTATGAAGGCAATATTTATGACCACAAGATAAATGGATAAAGTATTATTTATAAGAGCGTTTCAGTGTAGTAAAATATGTTATACATAACTTACAATCATTCATGTAAACTATTTCATCCTAAAGCTTGACGTATAGCAGGCACTATATGCAGTAGCATCCTTATGTAGTGCTCAGTAGTTTTACTATGTAATTTTTTAGAACCACGCGAGCGATGCCGTGGGCAAACGTTAGTAAAATATAAATATGGAATGTGAATAAAACATGTTGGCACCCTTGAACACTCTTATTACTTTACGTCAGCTTCTAAAAAATGTAATCACGTCTTGGTTGGCTCGTCTCCCCAAGTTCCCAAACGAAAATGTCACAATGTCCTGTCGCACGTTTAACGTGTCAGCCGCCCAGACGAAGCCCGAGGCACGGACGACGTTGAAAAATGGAGCTTCCGTGGAGGATCATGTCTAGCTAGGGCGTGAACCCGTCCTTAAATGCTCGATCTACAGCGATTTTCATCGTCATATTTTTGTGTTTGTACTAACCTGATAATTTTTTCTTATTTTATACATAAATTTAGGATTTTACTGTTGTAAAAATTGTATTTCTCATAGTTTTTGCGTAATGGGTTGTAAATGTCAACATTTTCATATAACGGTTTTACGTACAACACTAAACCAAACTGACATACCATACTCGAAAAAATCACAGTGAATAAAGATATTGTAGGCTACGAGTTTTTCAATATAAAGCAAAATAATAATGCTTTTGCTTTTAAATAGAATTTCTCAAATTTGAAATGAAAATTTAAAAAAAAAATTTAATTACGAAAATAAATTTATTTTGTGGTTTTTTATACATGATACCTTGTAGCCTACAACATCATTCACAGTGAATTTTTCACTTTGGTATGTAAGTTGATTTTCGTGTGTATAAAAACAGTAACAATAACGAACCATGACGCAATAACTATGATATATTAAAAACTTCATAAGGGCAATATTTAGACACACATTTTTTTCTTAGATAAGGAAAATATGTCTGGTACAAATATAAAAATAAAAGTATGACAATGGAAATTGCTGTAAACCGCGTCTTTAAACACGCTGACCGGCGCGGGTGGACAGCTACGGCAAAGGGGAAAAGGGGTTCCGCTACAAAAATCGAGTTTACGTCCGAGAATCGGATTAACTTATCGATTGCGTTTTGTCCCCTGTTAGCGTGGTGGGATCCGCCTAAATTGCGAGTGTAGTCGGGTGTAACCAACCCCCGGCCCCCGGCCAAGTGGTGTAGGTGGCTGTTAGGGGTGAAGGATGAGGGGTTGGATCTACCTACTCGCTCTGTGGAGGCCGACATTATCTTTCTTTCATTTCTAGCACCGGATTTTAAACTCTGTTTGTGAATCTTGTACTTCATCAGTAAATACGCGGTAACTAAATACCACGGTCGTAAAAGAACACTCGCCTATCTACCAATGTATTTTGCTTGACCCCTTGTTGTTTGGCTGTAGTTCGTCAAGTTACCGAGAATGTCGTACTTTTTGGCGCTGTTTTCCGGGCCGTCGGACTCAAACTCCGTCCACTTTTTTCCATTGTTAAATTTATAAAGTAAATAAAGATTTCTGGAGCCATGATTTTAAATTGTGAGCGAAGGAAGTGTTTCATACATTGATAAAAATTCGTTTTATAAATTCTTTATAATAGTGGGAGGGAAGTGGGCGGAGTTTGAGCCGACCGCCCTAACAGCAGCGCCAAAAACCTATAGCATTGTCGTGAACTTAGTGAACTGCATCCAAACAACAAGGGGGTCAAGTTTCCAGGCGAGTGTCCAGACCTGTTCTTCTACGGCCGTGCTAAATACTGAAGAGTTGGTGAAGTATTTCTGACAGAGTACCTCATGGTTAGAGATGGTGGAAAAACTCCGGGAGTCAAAATATACCGTGTTGTCCAAACTAGTGCAGAATTCTGCTGTTTGTACGATCGGACGACAGTTATGTGTAGGCAGACATGGATCCAAGAGAAAAGAAGGGCTCATGGAACCTGGCCCCCCCTTTTGACCTTTTATTTATAGTCAGTGGCGGCTCGTGGCTTGTTGCCAGGTGGGGCTGTAGGTAGTCGGAACTGTACACTCTTGATGAACGCGCCGTAGACCAACGACCATGAAATATTTGCCTGCTACTAAATGTGTTGTGACCACTCAGTAGTAAGGGGCACCTGTACATCAGCGTGTCAGTGGCTGTAGAGTCAACCAGCGCACAACCCTGTACAGCTCTTGGCAACTGCAGCCCTATCTGGCAACAACCCACGAGCCGCCACTGTGTATAGTTTATCTGTAAAATATTACAAATATTTAAAGTGGTATTTTATATATTTTTTGGTTTAGGAAATGCCTTAAACAGCTCCATTTCGCACCATAGAAACTAATTTTTCAGGGGGAGGGCCCCCGGACTCCCTTCTTTGACTCGGGTATTTGGGCATAGCTACTTTTTACGAATGACCCCCTTCAAAATAAACGAGAACTGGATTCGTCACTGTGTGTACGGACTTTGAAAAATTCGCGCTTTCTTTTAGATACAAGGTAGGATTCAAGTTCGTCATTTTCTATTGTTGATCTTTGATGTATTCGACGCCTTCTGGAGGTCACTTAGCCAATAACAAAGAAGCAACTATATGTAAGCCCAATCATGTAATATTACTGCATCAGCGTGCAGCGAATGAGCATATGTTGTTTGTTTGAGTACACAGATTTGCTTGGGCGCTAGCATGTAGGACAGTGAACCGGTGAATTTTTTCTGTCACTAGTAATGTGGTACGGTTTAGCTGTTTACAGACGGAAAACAGACGTTTAGTTGTACTGCTCGACAAACCTAAGTGCGTCCTCGGAAAATATGTGAACTACAACCGTCCCCCTCTCTTACCTACCTCACTCTCCTACTATCCTTCGTCCCGCTACTTCCTCCCAGCCAATAGCGAGCAAGTAGCCTGGCCGTCGCGACAAGCACTTCGTACAGTCTCGTCAGCCGGAAAGTGACAACCACCGTGTAGTTGTTGTCCAACCTTTATTTCATGGGTTGCATAGGCCTATGAGTAGAGGCACGAGTATTTCACGTATTCATCTGGCAACAGCCTAGACTTCTCAGTTCTATACGCGTACCGGCTGAACCCGAATATCCATTGGCTTCTAACAGTACAAATGTGTAGCACGTGATATCCCCATGACTTGTTTCCTTATTTATAACTGGCTGGCAGTAGTCAAATGTGTGTTAAAACTGCTCTCGTCTAATCACAGAAGTAGTAGTGAAGTATACGTTATTGACGTTCAACCTGACCTAGAATCAATACGCGAAATAATCGTGCCTCTACCTATGAGACCTACTGCAGATGGTCGCTTACAATGTGAATGTAGTGCACATGGAGGGAGGGCCCCAATACATTCCCCTCCACTACTTTCACACGACGACCTCGGAACACTAGCGCTCTTACCTCCCCTACCCGGGGCTACAGTTAGGTTTGTCAAGCAGCAGCGCACCAGTATTAGCACTGAGCCAGTCAAATAGGGTAACAGCTCCAAGCGCAAGCTGAAGCCAGTAATCTTCTGGTGAGTTGAATGTGCGTTGAAAACCAGAAAACAGTCGATATAACATCATCTCTAGTAATCACCATCCCTAATAATTATTATAGTGTTGTGACCCGAAAATACTGTTTGTTCTGCTTCAGGCTAGGCTGCTCAGTGTTACTAGTTTGGCAAGAGAAAATTTCCACTGATAATTGCACTTGCGGAAAAAACTTTGTTCTTCGGCTATGTTCGGTTTTTCATGGAAGTTCTTCCTGTCTGTAAGCGCTAGCATAAGCTTGGATCCTCGCCGATTTCAGCGCATTTAGCGGTGGATATTTTCTCTTGCCAGACTGGTCCATAAGAAATTATATTATTTTTCTGACCTGAAGTACAAATAATCTTACCCAAGTCACAGTAAAAATACACAGGTCCATCGCCTGATTTCATATGCACGCCAACACAACGATATAATCATTAAAAAAGGATTTTCTCAGTGAAGAACATACACGTATAACATTTGGATATGCTTCTTTACAGCTGATCACTACGAGGTTCTCAGACTGAACTTTGTATAGAGCGCTAAAAATTGATCGTCATATGTATTAGTGCTGGAATATGGCTGTGAAATTGTTCTGTACACAACGTAAATAAATTCATAATACCGCGAAAGTATTTTTGGGAACCAGACTGACAAACTTAAGCGATTGCTCAGTTTGTCATACAGCTCCAGTAAAAAAAAAGTCATTCGAAATTCAGAATAGTTTTAGGCTCTTTCCCTGTTTTTAATGAATTGTGAGAATATTCGTTGGAAAACCTTTAATGAAACCACGGACGTTTCAGTTACAGAGTGATCAGAATACTGTTTCATGTAAACATAAAAAATATCATGCTTCAAAGGATAAGAAATAGTATTCTTTGCATATATTACTTTAAATGTTTAAATATTTTTTTTGAGAAAGTTATCAAAAACTTCTATATTAATTCAAGTTTTCTTTTCGTCTTTTGACAAGTAGTATTATTTTCATTTCACTCATTCGAAAGCTACTGTTTTGCACAATTTTTAGTATCTCCCAGCGTTTCAGTTGGGAGATGCGCAGAGGGAAGACTTAAGTAAAGGCCCTTTCTCACGATGAAATTTATTGAATGCCACGTGGCGCCATTTTGACGTCATAACCGCCGCCATTTTGTATTTATTGTCTTGATTTTTGACCAAGATTTTCATTTCGAACATGTTTGAAATTCTTTTGAATCGAAATATTTATGAACAGAAAATAAGTTAAACAACATGTGAAATGAGTTATCTTTGCAAATTAAACCCCATTAAAAATTAACACGATCATTATTTCTTTTAAGTAATATCTACAATAGTAATACATTTTATGTTGGTTTAACCATACATTTTTGTGCCCTAAAATATTAGGAGGTAATTGTAAAATAACTACATTATTTCTTTTGTACAATATTCGTTTACAAAATGTGTGATAACATTCAATCGGCCCTTTTAATGTTTATTGAATAAAATCTATTGAATCACTGCTCTATTCAATGAATCGAATTCAAGAAATTGAAAGAGCCTTTAGTAAAAATTATTGTCACAACTTCAACTTCCCAGGCAAGGTTTTATAAATATCTACTGTAATAACTGCATAGTCACGCGTAGTGGGAACCATGGGCAGAGTATAATACTCCGACGAGGACATAGAGATGCAAAGAGCCAACAAGGATAGCTTTCAGCGTACACGGGTTGGTCCACAGCTATTCTGGCTGAACGGGATACCCCGGTTGTATATCCGGTATCGCTAATTACAATGCTGCTTTCGTGCACACGGGATTGGGGGAAAAACAACAACCCAACTGGAGCCGGTGTTCCTCGCTTGCAGTGTTTTCAGATGAAACAGATGAAATCATTGGCCAAGGTACAGTGGATGTCTCGTGCTCCCATGATTTTTAAATATCTAGTTACGTGGCTTTAATGAATATTTTCTCGTTTTTTTGTAGTTGTTTTGCTGCGAACCAGTGAGAAACTAAATATTTAGTTAGTGTACTGCAACCTTAGAGTAAATATACCGTAGAGGGAGTATCATCTATATTGCTGCATACGAAATTGTGTATTCAACATGTCATGTGACTTTAATGAACTATGCGCGGGAGATTTGAAATTATATTGAGAGCCAAGATAATAATTTGTTAGTAATCATAACTGTACTGGGTTATTTTGGTACCGTTTGGTATGCAAAATTCTCAGGAACTTAGCTGAAAATGTACGTAAATTGTTTGAAAATACACAGTAATAATACAGCAATTATTTATTTCTAAGTATGTACAGCAAAAACGTTTTCTTTACAACAATGACAGATTTTTGTTTGGGGAAATTTTTAGCTTGCCGTAAGGAAATATTGCCTTACAACCAAGAAAACTTTTTAAAAACTTTCGTTCGGTGTTACTTCATTTTTTCTTTTCACATAAATAAATAATGTAAATTTTTTTTGTAGGAAAGATAATAATTTTTTTAACATAAATCTTTTGTTGAAAATACCACAACTATCTTCACCATAAAGCTTCCTTTTAATCTATCTTAATAGTAAAACAATTTTTTTTCAGCTACTGTACCTTTTATTTTCGGCACCATACATTTTGTTGTGGCAAAGAAAGTGTTTTTAGAGTGTGTCTTTTCTTTTCAATTTTATTATAGGACACATTATTTGCAGAGTTAAAAATTATTGGAGAGTAGTTAGTAAAAAGAGATTCGTAAAAGAAGGAATTTTTTACAGTGTGACAATACTTCTGTGGTGAATCGCATGAACGAGAGAACTTGCTTTTTGAGCGCGACGTTGTAGTATAGGTTTGAGGTCATGAGACATTACCAAAGCCTGCTAATGATATATATGTATTTCTCCTTCATCTCTGCACTTATCTGACATTTCTGCTTGTGTACTTCTGTATGGTACTTAAAAGATGGCCGTCTGGTGAACGGTGTGTTTGTGTGAGGCGAAATTCGATGAGTAGAGCCACGATTTTATGGCGAAAAGATTTTTGCAACATTTGGTTTCGATGCGTCATGTGCACACTTGCAGCTCTGCTACATCGTCGTGGTTGGATGATTTTACTCTCACTGGCCTTGACAAATTATATACGTACAGACTCACATTAATCTTATTCTGATTGGTGCAGTAAAATGAGAAACGTGTCTGAACAAAGACACGCTGCCAATAACCTTGAAACAGAACTGCCGATGTGCACAGGAGTCACTGAAACAAAGTGGGACAAAAATCTTTTCGCGACAAAATCGTGGCCCTATCGATGAGGCACTAGGGGTGACGCAAGCTGGCACATGTATTGTCATATCGCCTCAACGGCCAAAGTGGTAAAATGCGCGCAGTGTAACCGCCGTAACGTTTTAACTGTGGGACTTCAAGCGGTGACACTGTCACTTTATTGAACTCGTCACTGTAGCAAACTCCGGTGTAATTGTAGACCTCAGTTTCGAACGAATATGGCACATGTATCTTGAGAAACCCCCATCTGAAGAGCAGATTTTAGCCAAGTTTGAGAGTTAAAACAAAGCGTACAATGTGCGTTGTGTGTTAAATGTCATATTCACAAGTAGTCTGAAGTGTGTTTTGATTCGTTGATAGGCATTGTGGACACACGAGTAAAAACGTAATTCCGAACAGGCTCCATGTAGTTCGGGCAGCAGCTAGGCGGCGGCCTCAAGGGCGCGGTTCGCCTAAGTTTTCAACATCTTTTTTTATTATTATATTTGTACCAGATAATTTTTTTCTTATTTTAAACATCAATTGTGATTAAATCTTCCTATTTTTGTAACTTTGTGTATTCCTCATAGTTTTTGCGTAATGAGTCGAAAACGTCAAAAGTTGCAATTTACGGTTTAATGTACGCCACTAAAACCAACTGACATACCTGACTGAAAAAAAAAATTACGGTGTATAACAATGATATAGGCTGTTGTTTTACACATACAAAAAACAAAAAAATATATATTTTTGTATTATTTTAAATTTCATTTTAAAATTTTAAAATTGTTATTAAATGCAAAAATAATATTTGTTTTATATATTTCAAATCATAGCCTACAACATTGTTATGCACTGTGAATTTTTTTGATTTAGTACGTCAGTTGGTTTTAGTGGCGTACATAAAACCGTAAAGTGTAAATGTTGACGTTTACGACTCATTACGCAAAAAACTATGAGAAATACACAAAATTCATAAGAGGAAGATTAAATCACATTTTATGTCTAAAATAAGAAACAAAATATCTAGTAAAAATATAAAATTAATAAAAAAAGACGTTGAAAACTGAGGTGACCGCGCCCTTAAGGTTGCTGCCTGCCTCGAAGCCCTCTGGCGAGTGCAAGGATGGAGATATGCATGTTCAGTTATATTTGGTATCACTCAGTACCTGTCGAACCTACATAATGGCAACGGTAATTTTTTATTCATCTCGGAGAGGCTCAGATTGCCACAGGAACTTTTGGGACGTTATTTAATTACCTTCAAAAGTATAAACAAAAAAAAGCACGTATTAAAAAAACTCGATAACGACATTTCATAATTTCTGTTCCACATTTTCTTCCTGTAGCAATACTATTATGAATGCAGAAAACGGTTTCTATACGAAAGCGATGTCATTAAGTGAGAAAGATAGACGCTAAATTTTATTTATCGAATTTATGCAATAACTTCTGCTTTAAAATATTTTTTGTTTATGTGGTAATGTTGAGGCATAGAAGACATTTGTGAAGAATTTTGGAGATCATAATAGTTTCATATGTTCATCTTATATTGGACTTGTAATCATTCTTGAAAGTTAACTATTTCGCTTGCAAAGATTCTGCATGACAAATTAATTTAATATTCCGCTATTATTCATGTCAAGCAGTTTATCAATTTATATCGTATGTATTGTCAAAGAGAAAATTTTGATAATACAACTTGAATAAATATTATGGCTTTAAAACAAAAATACAAAAAAATTCTCTAATACCCGCCTTAAAGATGATAGCACTGTCGAATATAATTTAACACGTGAAGCCCTATACTGGCCCACGACACGGTTCTCAGGTAGGCAGTGCAACAACACCATATCCTACAACTTACTAATGTTGCGACCCACACGGAGCAGAGTTAAGTAGGCGTAGAAACAGAATGGGCACTGTATTAGTGTATTCTAGGACATGCTTAATTTAAATTTTGCACCGGTAGCTAGCAACGAGAAGAACTTCGGGACTACTGTGTTTGTCACAGTGTATTTTCTCTAAAACAAGCACTAACAGTAGATACATATTACCTTTACTAGTTATGAGTGTGCCAAATACATTGTAAAGTTTAGCCGTCAAAATTTGCAACAAGGAAGGTATAAAGTTGTACTTAACTCAAAGTATTCAAGGCTGGACTTAAAATTCTTCGTTCTTGAACATGAAAACAAGAAAATAAAATTTGACATAGCCGAATCTTTAACATCTCAATTTTTATTGCTGTGGTTGGCGGCATTTACTCTCTACAAATATTAAGTACATGTTCAAATTTTCCAAATTAATCAGGCCACGGTCGTAGAAGAACAAGTCTGGACACTCGCCTATCTACCAATATATTTTGCTTGACCCCCTTGTTGCTTGGCTGCAGTTCGTCAAGTTACCGAGAATGTTGTGCGTCTTTGGCACTACTATCAGGGCGGTCGGGCTCAAACTCCGCCCACTTTTTTCCCAGTGTTTATATTATAAAGTAAATAAAGATTGCTGAAGCCATAATTTAGGACTGTGGGCGAAGGAAGTATTTCATAAATTGATAAAATGTACGTTCTGATAAAAACTGGTAGGGAAGTGGGTGAAGTTTGAGCCCAACTGCCTTGATTGCAGCGCCAAAGACGCACAATACTCTCGGTAGCTTGGTGAACTGCGACCATACAAGTGGGTCAAGTTTTCTGGTGAGTGTCCAGACCTGTTCTTCTACGGCCGTTAATTATGCCATATTCCATTCTGAAAAACTCATTGTTTCAAACTTGCCACAATTTATTATTTTTTCATAGAATACTATCCTGGCCATTGAGTAAACATCTAAACAATTGCTGCCGTACAACTAAAGACCAGCTACCTGATCGCAATCACCTTAAATACATTCTTTTAAAATCTCAATCATATTTAAGTCCACAGAATAATAAAATGTCTGCAGCTACAGGACATGAAAAAGAAATTACACTAGTTACAACAGGGACCATAATGAGTCACCATCATTTTCTGAACTGTAATGGTCATTTCGCCGTCAGTCATAGTGGCACGTTACTGAAACATGGGTTAACATATAAAATATAAGACGAGTTAGCTCCAAGAAGGGCACATAAAATGAGCATATCCTCGAAATTTAGATTAAAAACTGAATACACGGATATGGTTAATATTGTTAAAGTACAATATAGCTGATGTCCAGAAAATGCTCTGTAACTTTACTGCTAAAGAAATCTTAGAAATCATATAGATTTCTATTTTACAACTTTATTGAAACCTTGTATGTACTACATACTTAGAAAAGTCTGTAAAAAGGGCACAAACAAGTTATAAACAAGTCTTTGAGGCTGTTCACTCGGATAATTAAAATAGTCCAATAAAATTTTTACCACATAATAAGAAAAGTATGGCGGTTTGTTTTAGAGGTTTGGTAAGTTACTATGTCGAGCGAATAACTGCAACACTTGATCATCGATAAAGACTGAACTACTCCTAATTCAATGGAATTTTTTTGCCTAGCATATATGTCATTGAAGGACATTTTTTGTACAGTACCTACTAGTCAGTAGTATGCTATTTTAAATTAAAATATTAAAAACGGTTGTAGAATAGTAAGGGTTTCAACCCACAAATACTATAAGTTTCAATTTTTATAATTTTCAATGTAATATTATCCAAACTCTTTAATAACCGAGTTTTGAAAACACTCATACTTTGAATTAAAAATAATATCACTATCAGAAAACCTGTTATGCAGATATTTACGGATGTTCAAATTATTTTTAAATTAAAAATTCGAGTATTTTTAAAATCAGGTTATCATAGAGGTGTTGATAATATTATATTCATAGTTATAAAAATGAATGATTAAAATTTTCATAGAATTTGTGGTTTTAATTCCTTATTTTTCTATATATATATATATACTGCTGATTAGAACTGTTTAAATAGACGTCCATTAATAAAAATATATATACATACTCGGCAAAAAAAATTCATCGAATTATGATGAGTAGTTCATATTATACGGACGATTGACTATTCGTCATCCACTCAACATCTTACCTTTCCGTACCCTTTGAACTTCTTTCAACAATAAGGGTGTATACAGTTATGTTGCCTTCTTGGAACTAACTCCTCACGTTCTTGTAAGCTGTCAAAGAGAAAGCGCACTAGTTCGTGGGATATACTATAGCTGTGCAGCAGGAGCGTGACGTCACTATACCGCGGAGGGGAGTAGGCCCTGTGATACTACGAGCAGCAGGGGGTTGAGGTAATGAAGTTGCGGGCTTGTTCATTACCCAGACGCCATTGATTACCCCTATCAGCCGTTACCGACACTGCGGGTAAATGATTCTTTATGCAAGGACCCTCTCTCGCGCTGTGAAGCTGCTAGGGTAAATTGCAGCGTAATACCGCGTTCTATGTTCTCACCACACCACGATCACGCTTATAGGTGCTTTAGAATAAAGTGAACATTCTAGAAAGGCCCTTTTCTCTCTACAATTTGTTTCACCAAAAAATTCACATACTTTCATCACCAACAAACTAGTTATAATGATACGCCAAAACCTGGAATCCAGCCAATACACCAGCAGTTCAAAACAAATTTATCAGACAAAAATTAATATACTTACACTCCCCTTTTTTAGCATATCATATTTAACACATTCCAAATGCCTTTGTAAATTCCTTTACTTTAACACACGATGGATTCTTTGTGAATAGATAGCAATGTGTTTTGACCTTTCGCTGATGACTGAATTGCTACTGAGCTTAATGGCTGCACCATTATCTGTGTATGTTATACATGGGACAACAATACATTTCTCTTGTCTCAACTCCAATAATAAATCCTTACGCCAAAGTACCTCAAGCATGATTTATGTCATAGACATGTACACTGCGTCTAATGTAGACCTAGCAATGCATATGTGCTCCCTGCTATGCCAGGATACAGTTCCCACTACTATAATAGTTAAATTCACACCAATCTATATCATACTTTATGTGTCTGTATCCCAGCCTGTATCACTGTCTACAATTAGCAAACTCACGTTTCTTTTAAACATTAGCTACAAGTCCTTACTCTCACTGAGATATCTCACGTTACGGTTTACTTGCCTCAAGTCCACGAGTTTAGGTTCGCGACATTCCTTACTAACATGACGGACGTAAACATGATGTCCGGTATAGTATTACTGGCCAGATACAACAAACTTCCTGCAGCATGCATATAAACTGTAGACTCGAACACGCACTCATGCTCATCAGTTTCTGAGTTGTAATGGGTAGGATTGTTTGACTTTGTATACATTACTGCATGGAAAATTTTTGTAAAATCTTGTCAATGAATCTGCAATCCCTGAATCGCTCAACTTGTATTGAAAATACATTAGTGGTATGTCCGAAATATCTAATCATTAACTCAACTGACAGTTCATATTTCACAATAAAATTCGCAGGCTCTCGTGGCCATTGTCTGAATGATCGTGTATTTTGGGTGTCAGCCGTGTCCAGGTTGAAGTATTGCAAATACCTTCTTCAAGATAGCACATGGAAGCTGTTAACTTCGGAGGCAAGGTTTTGTTCTCTTGCCTTTATGTACCCTGGGCAGTCAAGTGATGCGTCCTGATTGTCCAGAGGCGTGGACCAACCAGAGGTCTCCTTGTTTCTGGTTGGCTCTGCTGTTCGGCCAATCATCGTTGATATGTTTTCTGTCAGGTGTTCCATATGTTTTTGAGGAATTTTTAGAATAGGTTTCCAAATTTAAGTTTGTAGCCATCTTACCTGTTACGATTGTAAGGATGTTTTGCTATTACTATGTCGTTTTGTATGTACTGTACCTTCTTTGGTAGTTAGATTATTTGGACTGTGTTGTATGTCAATTGACTATGCTCCATTTGTTGATTAGGTGTAAAGTATTTTTCTACTTTGAATCAGTCTTACGTAAAGACTTTTAGTCCTATATCATGTAGTTAGAAATATTGACTCTATAGGACAAAAAACTTTTTGTAAGACTGTTTCAAATATGAATGCGTTAAAGCACAATTTTCTAATTACTAAAAAATTAGGACATAGTATATTGATACACAATATCGTCCGTTTACAATGGTACCGTATTTAGCGAACTAAATTCTGTAATTGCTTTCTATTGAATGTTCTGGCATTGCTGATCGGGGATTTTCGTGTTTTTAATCAGTGATATGTTCTTCAACACCAGTAATGATTTATCTGCCTTTGCCCTATCTATACCTTAGCGCAGGAAATTTTGTATATACCAGCTATGTTTTCGGTTGGAGTCTTGTCTTTCACTGAAGCCAATAGTCTCCCAATCTTATTTAATGGCTTGAATATTTATTGTGTACGTTTTCTGAGCATTCGTTTCAGTTGATTGGAGACTCTTTTTATGTAGGGTATCATGGCATGTTAGGAAAGTGTTCCTTGTTTTCCTTATCTTTAGTTGGCTTGATGGCTTTGGCCACTTGGCTTGGAATGATATTGTCAGGCGTTTATTTCTTCCCCAAGGTAATCTTCTTTATAAGAAAAAAGGTACAGGCAAGATTTAGTTGATAAAAAGTACATTTTCACTTGCAAAATCGATTCTTTGGAAAGGCAGGTGTGTGTGTGTGTATAAATAAATAAATATATATATATATATATATATATATATATATATATACACACACATATATATATATATATATGTGTATGTAAGATAAATTTATGCAGTTCTCCGTCCCTGTACATTATTTTCGTATTTGTATGCAACATGCCAGCTTTGTGAACTTTCGCTTCGTTAACGACAAACAAAAATACATGGCAATTTAAGCTTTTTTTCTTGTTGCAGTCCATTACTAGTCGGGCAGCTTTCATCTGCACAGCACGTTGCTTAGTTTGACGCGGGTGTTGTTGGAGGTTGAATAATGAAGACTGATTAGCTTCTGCTGCCTCCGTGGCTTCCAGGCATTAATGCGTCATCAGGAAGGCAGAACCAGGGAACCGAACTGTCTGCTGGCTGTTGTGTTGCCACAGCGAGGATCTAAATACAGAAGCGAAGTGACCCGAAGGTATCTTCGTATCAAGTACCCCTCTAATGGATCCCTTTGTCCTTGCTCGGTTTTACGCTGGAGTTGTTTACCTACACCCTTCCCCGCCATTGTTGTGTATTAACTCTAGAAGCAATTTATTTGTTAAGCTTAGCCACGGGAGAAATAGCTTTTATTCTTGTGTACACGACTTTATTGACCATTTCACTGTAATAACTTTTGATGCTACCTTTTGTAATAACTATGGACGTAGTTTTAAACCCAACCTTTGACATACACGTTTTGACATTCTTACACAGAGAAAAAGGTTTGGTTGATTCAATCGTATATATGTTTGTATATGGCCAAACAAGTATGTATTTGATTCAACAAAAGTTTTTTTGGCTGAACAACACATCATACGCGCCAAGTATTTGCTTTGTTGTCCTAACAAAATGTATATTTAACTGGACAAATCCATCCTTTTGGGATAACTATACCTGTCAGGCAACCAAATATTTGGTTGGTTCAACAGTTACACGCTTGTTTGGCATAAATGGTTGAATGAACTAAACATATTTCTCTGTGTATATCTTGTAACTTTCCTTAAAAAATAGTTGCAGTTACTTACCGCTCATTTTTTTCTTTAGCGTGACATTTATTCATCTTAAAAATTATTTAACGTAAGTTGTCGTCAAACTTTGAGAAATTTACTATTTCATCTCTTGAAAGCAACACGTCGGTAAGCCACACAGGCGAGAGTGGTGGGTGCGTCAAGAATAATACTGTCTTTGGTCAAAGCTCAGTGTTTTCGCTACAGTTAATTTTTTCGCGACTTTAAGCGATCACCTTATACTCTTATTTGCGAAAAGTAAAGTTAAACTAAAGCTCCTATAATTTTGTTTATGCAGTCAGGGTGGAGTTTTTCCAAATTGTGGCAGCATTAAAAGGCGTGTTTGTCAATTTTCAAGTGCCGTATTTTTAAAACATAAACACATAGTTTAAATTAAGTATTATTATAATATATTAAAATATTTAGGGAACGTTTATGAGTTAATTATAAAATGGAATACGGGTGACACTGTTGTATGTGTACTTTGCTTCAACTTTGACATTCAATATTACCCTTCATCTGTAGGAAACAGAAATTAATTTACTGCAATATTATACTATATTTTTGTATTCTGAAAACGTTATTGGTACTAAAGTTACGTTTTTCATACCATTGATGTACTGTGCTTCGTTGTTAGAAAATAACAAAAACTGTCAAATCCGGAATTGACTCTGAAGGCAGATGACTAGAAGCTAACATATTAACTATTGAACCAACTTTCCTAGTATTTGTCAAGTAATTTAAAGCATTTATTAAGAGCCTTTGTGAGCAGAGTGGACTTAATTGTTAGTCAACGGTAAAGTCATTTAAATCAAAGACATATCTGCTACAATATTACGTGCCAAATTCGGCAAGAGTTCTTGTTATTAGCGTTATTTTTCGTACCTACCAAACTTAGTGCTATACGGTTAATTAGATTCCAAGATATAAAAATATTATATTTACTTATTAATGAAATACTGTTTAGCAAAATGGCGGGTCGATATCATTATATCATAGGTATTATTGCTTAGGATCTTTGAAAGAACTGTGCAATATCTAAAATTGCAGTTAATTCATCCAAGAGAATGACAATTAAATTTTTTGCACAGCGAAAATTTCATTTGGAATATTGAAAAATTGAAAGTACATGCGGTTCGGAATAAAGTGAGCACTAAACAAAACACTGCTAAAGTTCTATTTGCAGCCCGTTTGTATCCTTCCGCGCGTAACGGCTAACCTCTCTGGACACGTCACTTGATGTTTGCGCGTCTAAGATACATTCTGCAGTCCGTAGAACGTGTACAGTTTGAATGAAAAAGTTTATTACTTATATAAATTTTTTTAAAATAAAAATTCATATAAAGATTTCGGTTGCTTTTGTCTTAGTATGGTTGTATTTGAACAGGAAAACACACGGAACTATATTACGTAATTTCGCTGCCAACCATACAAGTAGTAAGGCAGCTATAGTTAATGTTTAGTTACATGCAGTAACGGCTAGTGATATTTTTCAAATGTTAAATTTTTAGTGCTCACGTTATCCCGAATGACTTATAACCGTGTTACGGCACAATCACACTGTGAGGAATCAAGATGTAATTCAATAGCTTTGTTTTATTTCGTTAGCAATTTATATTTTGCCGCAACCTTAGCGTGGACAGTGTACGGGAGGGGCGAAGTGTCGTCCAGAGGCTTGGCTGTAGAGTGTTGAGGGGTAGGAGGGAGGTGACTAGAAGAAGCTTGGCTGTGGAGAGGAAGGGGGTAGGTGGTGGTGCGTGTGTGTGTGCGTGCGTGCGACTGCGGTCGTGGACCGTCTCCATGGTGACTAGCGCCTGCTCTGACGTCACTGGGTGACGCCGGCCGCGGATAAATGGCCTCGCTGGAAGCTCTTCCTGCCGACCGGAGAGGCGTCGCTCGTACACGCAGGAATGACACGCTCTCCCCCGCCGCCCATCCGTCGTCGTGCATCAATCCAATCCGGACTCATTAAGAGTGCGTCGTAGATAAATAAACATAGAAAATATCAATCGATTTCTACGCTTTTTTTGAAGCCAATATGGATAAAATACTCAATGACAATCTTAGATAATGGTATTTGCCAACTTTATGAGTAAATATTTATCCAAAATTACTAATTCGTTACGTGTAATCTCTTGCGCCGCAGTTAAATGCACGAGGTTCCGGCGTCAGAGATTGTGCCTCAGAAGTTCGTAACACTGGAAACAATTTTGTTTAAAACGTTAGCTAAAACTATTGTCTAGGATTGCTATTTAATTTTCGCATATTGGCTTCAAGAAACCTACAGTTATTTATTAATGCTTTTAGCGTTGAATTATGTACCACGCACTCTTAAGAGGGCGTGTTAGATGAAATAACCACTGAATTCTTCAGTTGAGATCTACACTTTTTGAAAGTTAATGTAGAAAATCTACAAAACAGCAATCCTTGGTAATGATATTTGCCAACTTTATGAGCAAATATTTACCCAGAGTGATACATTTGTTAAGCGTGATCTCTTGCACCGCTATTAAATGTACGAGATTTCGGCGTCAGATATTGTTCTTCAAGTATACGTTAACCGAGAAAAATTTTTGCTCAGAAAGTTGGCAAAATTGTCTAGGATTGCTGTTTTTATTTTTTTGCAAATTGTCTTCGAGAAATATACAATCCTGAACTGACTCTTTTAGCGCAGAATTATGTACCACGCAGCCTTAAATGCGTTGCTAACATTCGCTTAGTTATATTTTATTTGTCTGGAATTATGGTCATTTATTAAACGCTAAAAGTAAAAAAAGTAATATTTCGCCAGTTAAATAGTCTTAGTGTTTGAATCCACACAGCCCTATGTATACACAGCAATAACTAGCTATTAGTCCAATATCAGCTGGCAAAGAACGAATAGAGGGCTTGATTATACATAGGGAAGTGAATTCTAACATCCCGATCATTGAACTTGCTAATTTGTCCTTTCCCTAGCTATAAGGACTATTTTCTCAAAATAAAATTTTTATTACTTTTTTTTATAGTTACCTACCAAGTCAAAATTTCGATATTTTTGTGTACATATTATTAGAAAAACTGAAACAGTTAGGCCTTAAGGCAGAGGGTGAATTTTTGATAAATGCTTGACATAAAAGTAATGGAATCTTTCATAAGTTTGTCAAGGGTATTATAAGTTAACTTTCGAGAATTTTTAAGCCTGTTATATGATGAACTCGTAACGCTATTATGATCTCCAAAATTCATCACAAATATCTTCTATGCCTTAACATAGCCACATTTTCCAAAAATATTTTAAAACAAAAGTTATTACACAAAATCGATAAAAAAAAATTATCATTTATCCCTCCCTGTTAAGGCTGTCACTTACCTGCCGCGTGCTCTAAGAAAGACTCTTTTTTGCGGAACTATATACATTACTCCAACAAAAAAAATTCTAGCTCATTACGGTATGATACTTTCAAAACAACGCACGCTATGAAAACTATTTCGAAGTTCACCGACAAGGTTTTAATCGCCCTTTATAGGTTGTATCTCTGAATGTAACAACTGGATACAACTTAACAAAACTACTAGAGGTATGCCTTGTGGTTTACACGTCTTATGTTTTGTTTAAGTGTATCGCGGTTTATAAATGTTCTTCTAGACAGTAATGTATCTAGAAACGCTTTCAAGTCAGTGGCCATCTTATTGGAATTTGTGCAGTTTCTAATAATTGTAAACACTATTTTACGTTACCAATATTATGAAGGTGTAGTAATTTTACTACTGGTAATTCTAGGGACTAAATAAAAAATTAAGTATAATTAACTCAGTGTTAATACATCACCGCTTTTTTGGTATCTTATTCATCAACAAGGATGTAAATTTTATCCACCAGAACTTTCCCCTATCCTTTGAAGTTCGTGTAATTTATTCATGTGATTTAATAACATGATAAATTTATTTTAGGTATACATTGTGACATTTATTTTTACAGGAACGCATTCTATTGAAAAAAAACCTTACATGTTCTATGGCGTAACAAAGTGTTAAGAATACGCGTAATATCGTTTAACGCTAAGAACCTTTATTCAGTTGAACAATTTTTTGGATGTAAATATGTAATTAAGTTATTTGTAAACACATAAATCCTAGCAAAAAACACCAAAGTTTGGTTTGCCACGACATATGTGGGGAAAAAAGGGGTTTCAAGTGAGGAAAAGTCATAATTTTATATTTGTATCAAATAGGTTTGATTTTATAAACCTTATTTGGGGGTATATTTTCCTCTTAAAAGAAATACAGTTATCCGATAATGGTTCTTTAAAGTAAAAATTGGCATGATTTTACTTCACGCCCACCACAAAAAATATTTCACATCGTTAAAAGTAGCAAAAAAAAAATCACAATAATTTTTTGGAAATAGAAAAAATATTTGGTAAATTTTGTAAATGCATCAAACCGTAGTCCGCAACATATAGTTTGAAAGAAAATTATTTGGTTTCACTATGTTTATTGGTTTTCGCTGTATGCATGGCGTAAAAAATTCAAAATTTGATTTTGAATTGTCAATATGGGAAAACTGATTTAGGAAAGTTTTTTTTAATGAGTAATACTAACTCGCAGGTAACGTCTACTAAACTAACAATATTTCATACATATTTAATACAGCTATACAATTATGATTTCCTCCCATTTGGACACCCTTAATATGATCGTATCTCATGGGGTGTGCGGATACCAAATACACTATAAACCAATACAGGACAGCTTGTGCAATTCTAGGACAACACTGGATATATTTCCACCTCCAGCCAACCGATAACAACACACTACAATTTATTAATGAAAGACATACACTGCCAACATAACAATGTACAGAATAAATTTATTTTCTCGACGAATAACCAGTTTTTGTTGCTACAACCGAACATAAATAACTAATATAAAAAAACAGTACGCGAAACATATAAAAAGAGAACACTGTATTAAAAGAAATAACATTAACTTACTTAATAGTTCCACCTCATGCCACTAGGTTGTGTTTCGCACATTTATATTTGTTATTAGCATAGAGCTGTCTGTATTAGTGTCTACACAAGCGGATCAGAGATTAGAGAAACATACAGATGGAACATAACGTATGTTCTAGGGCGAGTGGTATGAGGCCTTGAGACGGAAGGGGGAGGACCCCATCCGCCATATTGGTAACTGAAAAATTTTGTTTTATTACCATAGCAACTAGTATAATGCGACTGTGGGTTGTCCAACCATAACCTGGTTTGTCAATACATCTACAGGAACAGCTGATTACACTCCGCCATATTGCAACGTGGATAAACGCAGTCAGCTTGGCCTAAGCATCAGCTGCTAATGCTCCATCCGTACATTTCTCTCATCTCTGAAGCGGATACAGTTTCCATCTACCTTAGATGTTCAAACAGAGGGGCCGCGGACTTAGATATGAGTACCCTATCAAGAAGGGTAACTTTAATAGACGTTTTCGCTCTCCAACGACTTTCCCTAATTTGTTTGTGATCTATCGTAACGGCTGTGTACCTAACGAGCAGACTTCGTGTCCAAATGGGGGCCTTCCCGGGTGGGCTGATCTCGAAGGGTGGCGGTTACAAGGAAGGGTTCTGGAACCCTGGAAGGTCATCATGTTCGCGGATGAAAACTTAGGTGTTTGGTGTCTTGTATTTTCTCAGGGGATCAGCGTGAAAGCCCAAGCCTCGTGCTGTGGTTGTTGTAGGTTGGACTAGGAGTGTCAGTTTTTGATACTTTGCTGAGGAGAAGATTTGGAGGGATACTAGGGTGGATGGTCCGAGCTGGTCTAAGGCGTTCCCGTAAGTCCTAGTGCACCGATTTGCCGCCAGTGCAACGGCTGCGATGTCCTTTGAGTGTGCTGCCGAATAGTAGCCTTGGTACTCTGAGAATAGTTGGTCTGGTCCGCCTGGGAGAGAGGACTCACCATGATTAGAGATTATGGTATATAGCGAAAATGTTTTATGCCAACATACCTTTGAAAACGATGAAGTTTCTTGCAACCTATATGTAGGGACCTGAAAAATTCGCGTTTTCTTTTGGTCATAAGCTATAATTGTAACTACTAAACATTCGTGTTACTTAAGCAATTGGCTCTCGACTCTTAAGACAGTTCCTGGAAGTCGCTGAGCCATAAACAAAAACGTAACTAAATGAAGGCCCATATCACTGCGTCAGTGATCAGCCAATCAGCAGCTACTGTCTTCTTGAACACACAGATATTCTTGGAGGCTAGCCTAGAGGTCAGTGAACCAGCGAATTTTTCAGGTCTCTACCTATATGATTTGGTGGTTCATAGGGACCCCTGATTTTCGCGAAAAGAATTTTGCCCCACTTTGTTTCAGTGACACGTGCACACCTGCAATTCTGCTTAATAATCAGTGATTGGACGTCTTAGCTCTGACGTGTCTTGGGGATTTTACTGGAAAATCACAGACTTGTGAATTTGTAGTAACGTTATTGTGATTGGCAAAGTCAAATGAGAGACATCACTTCACAAAGACACGCTGCCTGTAACCATGAAGCAAAACTGCAGATGTGCTCGTACGACACTGAAACAAAGTGGGTCAAGATTCTTTTCACGAATATCATGAGTCCTTATTGATACACATCTGACACAACATGGCTGTCTGCAGAAAAATAACAGGTAGCAAATACTTCAATATTCGGATTCTTATTGGCTTTGTTAAATACGGTAACAGCTCCAAGTGTAAGCTAAAGCCAGTAATCTTCTGGTAAGCTGAACGTGTGTTGGAACCCAGCAAACAGTCAAGTTTTCCCGCGATAAATCATCATCTCTAACCATGATACCGATTTTTAGAGGTTGGATAGGCTCGGCCTCGTCAAGGTAGTTCTTGGTGGCTAACCCACTTTGGACGTTTGGCAGCTGAGTTCACTGAAAAAAAAAACTCCCTAAAGAGGACTAGAAGCGGTTAATCCATGGGATAGTTACCATGCTTCACATTGTAAATAGAGCCAAATTATACACGAGCTCTACCACAGATGCATGGGAAACAATTTCACCATACCTACTTTCCTTACACTCTTTTTACATTGGTGCGCTAAGTTCACAAAAATATATTTTACAATGTTTGATCTCACGCCAATCCATCGCGATTGGGAAGAGCGTATATCTTTCTGTTGGTCGCATTCAACGACTCACAACTGTAACCAAGAACCGGCTGCAGCTTGGGTGGTTGACAGAGAGGTGTTTTTTTTACCTCCCTTCATTAGGTAATTTTATTACAAACGTGACAAATCTACTCTTTGGGATTCTGTAGACGAGAAATTCACACCGTTTACTCATTAAAAATGGGCAGAATTGACTAAATTTGTATCTGTGGGTTTTAACATATTTTTTTGTAAAGTATACTTTCTTCAGAAAACACTATAGAAAATACTAACTTGAAGGCTATGCAGGAAGTTTTAATTTCGAGCGTATATCTTTCTATTGGTCGCATTCAACGACTCACAACTGTAACCAAGAACTGGCTGCAGCTTGGGTGGTTGACAGAGAGCTGTTTTTTTTTTACCTCCCTTCATTAGGTAATTTTATTACAAACGTGACAAATCTACTCTTTGGGATTCTGTAGACGAGAAATTCACACCGTTTACTCATTAAAAATGGGCAGAATTGACTTAATTTGTATCTGTGGGTTTTAAAATATTTTTTTGTAAAGTATACTTTTTTCAGAAAACACTATAGAAAATACTAACTTGAAGGCTACGCAGGAAGTTTTAATTTCGAAAATTAATTTCGTGCTCCATTGTAAACGATTGGTCGACAGATTGTGACAAAATAATTGTGGCTAGATTATTTTCGAATGGGTGTTCAAAGTAAAAGAGTACACATTGTCAGTATTTCTTTTAAAATGTCAAAGTGTCCAAACAGTTAATATTTCTTGCTGAAATATTACGCTTTAGCAAATCATACTAACACGTACATTTTGTCAGGTTTTCACGTTAACACTTTGGTTTTAAAACTAAGTTTCAAAGTTTGAGACTTGCATTTTGTTGAAGCGAAAAAGAAAACAGTTGTTTTCAGTTTCCGCCCGAGAATTCTGAGCAGCACATAATCCGCCAGCTGAGGACGGATTAAATTAAAATACGGTGTGTTGCTCTTTTCTGACGAAGGTAGTTTATAGCTCATTCTTTTCCTCGATTTTTCTTCCATCGTCAAACGATTTTTTTTGTGCGCCTGCTTACCTTCCCTTTCCCTTCCGAATTTCACCTCAAACCAGTCAGAGGCTCGAGATGATTGAAGAGCTTCATTAAGAGGAAAAATTGTAATCTTCTCTTTGTGAAAACGCGTACTCATACATCAGCGTAAACCGCTAGGGATCCACGGCCCAAATGCGCGAAAAAGAATACGTTTCGTGAATAGAATAGTGTCATTTAACATAAACCCGGTAGGGTATAAATCTTTTAAATGTATTTTCCAACGCGGGAATTATTTTTTTGTGTGTTATCCGTGATTGTTTGCAATTCGTTTCTGCTTACCGCTGAATTCATAAACATGCAAACTTTGTTATTAAAAAATTAGTTGTTAATCTTTCAAAACTGTTAATAAATTTCAGGAACTTGAAGTGAAGTTATTTGACTAACTTTAACGTCCAGACAGAGCAACATACAATCGATCTCACGAAGAGTTTCTGAAGCTTGTAATATTAGAATGTTTCTTTATTACTTATTAGTGACGTTCCAAGATCCCGAAAATGTAATTATCTACTATTGTGTGTAATTACACTGTGTGTTTTGGAGAATTCCAGTTAAACTTTCTCATTTAATGAATTGATATCAGGCAACAGTTACAAAAATATTTTAACGTTTCAGTTGCCTAAACTCGTAATTCATATTATGATGTGGTTGAAGTAACTTAAGCCAAACTGGATAATTTTATTATTTTCGCTTTTATAAAATTATGAGAGTAAAATCGTGAAATTTGCGATGACAGTGTGAATTATATTTACTTTGTGATATAGTACAATCATTACAGTTAAACTTTTAACGTACATTTAGGCCGTTTTCAGTTCAGCAAATTAAAAATAAAATAAAATTCCTGGACTGATTGCAGCCTACATGCACGTTAATGTAGTGATTATTTTAAAGCAGTGCGAGGTGAATATAATTCAATTTATAATCACAAATTTCACATTTTGATTCTCAGATTTTAAAAAAAATGAATAATTAAATAATCAAATAATGCGTTTGATGCCGGGCCTTAAGGGCGTTCCAAAAGGCAAAAATCGTAATCTCAATACACAAAATTAAGTGCCCCACTCATTCATTCACTCATCAACGCACAGCCCAAACCGCTGAAGCTAGAAACGTGAAATTTCTAACATAGCTTCCCTTCATGGCATAGGCACCCACTAAAGAAGGATTTTTCGAAAATCGAAAATTAAAGGGGGAAAAGGGACAAAACGTGTTTTCGTGAAATTCTCGATAACTCTCTAACCTGATGTATTGATAATGTTTTTACTTCAAAACATCGGCTAAGAAAATATTTCATAATTTTTCGATTTTTCGAAACTCTGAAATTAAGAGGATGGAAAGCCATTAAATGTGTTTTCAATAAATCCTATATTTCTCTTAAACCACTTAAGATACCGAGGTGATATTTGCATCAGAACGGTGCTCATGAAAACCTCTAAAAAGGACTTTTAGTATTTTTTTTTTTCAAAATTCGTCCTTGAAAGTCGATAAAAAAATGAAACGTGTTTTCGATTAATCAACCGTCTCTCCTTAACCATTTGAGATATCGAGGTGGTTTTTGCTTTAAAATGAAGCTTACGTAAAAAAAAAGTAATTTCAGGATACATGCTCATTTCTTTAAAGTTTGCGTACTTAAATATATACAGACCAATTTAAGGTAATTCGTAAATTAAAGATATACAGAGAATATAGTAACACCATCAATTAATACGTTATTAAAAGTTAGTGACTCTTTTTCTATAGAACACGAGGGCGAAGCTGCAACGGGATAGCTAGTTTTATATTTGCATGAAACAGTGTTAGTTTTATAGACAGTACTTGAGAGTATGCTATCCTTACAACAAAAAAAAAAAATAGCTCAACCAGTTTTCCCACAAAAACCAATCAACATAATCAAACGAATTAATTTGCAGTAAAAGTGCATGTCCCGGTCTACCCAATAAAAATATTTTGATACAAAAAAATAAAAAAAGTAGCAAAAAAATTCCAAACTTTAGAAGTTATTTTAAAAATTCTATACATTGTTTGGATGGGTTTTTATTTACGTAAATTCCTAGCCAGCGACTTGTAATTTTACTGTGAATTATTTCGTTTCATTACGTGTATTGGTTTTTTGTAGGAAAAATGAACTAAATATGCAAATCTTGACTTTGAATTGCCATTATGAGAAAACTGGCTGAGCTAATTTTTTTGTAAGAGGATAATGCACTCCAAAGTAACTGTTTCATACAAATATAAAATTATGGCTCTTCCCCTCTGGAATATTTTTATTGATTTAAAATATTTCATATTTGTACAAGATAAGGTTTGTATTGTAGGCATACATTGTGGCATTACGCAATTAAAATTTTTTTTAGCTTTCCTAGTTTTTATATAATGGCATATCAAAGTCGAAATTTGCTTAAAACTGTTTGATGTTTTACAGGAAAACCAAGTGACTTACAGAACTGAAAAAATTCACACTGAATAACGAAGTTGCAGGCTACAAGGTCTCCTAAACAAAATCAGAAATTAAAAAAAATGTAATGCCTGAAAAAATTCTGAAATTTATAATATAAAAAAGTTAATAATAACTTTAAACATTCAAAACAAATCTATTTTTGGTTTTTGCTTAAGAGACCTTGTAGCCTACACCTTCGTTACTCGATACGAATTTTTTCAGTTAGGTAAGTCACTTGATTTTCCTGTAAAGCATGAAATCGTTTTATGCAAATTTGGTCTTTGAAATGCCGTTATGAAAAAAAAAAAACTACGGAAGCTATAAAATGTTTATTGCAGTAAAAAATAGTCACAATGCCTATCTTTAAAAAATATATCTCGTACAAATATAAACATTTTAAAACAATAACAGTTTTTTAACAAGTTAGCCCTTAAGAGACCTTGCAACTCGTGATGGTTATTACCGGTTATTTTTATTTCAAGATATTAAAAAATTACTTGAAATCTTTTAAAGAGGGACTTGCTAATTTTCCTTTTATTACACATACCATGTACGACCTTACAAAGAATGATTAAAAAATTAATGTAAGATACACATTTTACATAAAATTATCCTTCACTATTGAGGTAACCCCTCGTTGACATTTAAGAACTAATACACACACAGAATCGTAAAATAAGACATATAATGAGTAATAGCCTTCGATATTCAGTTAACTGATGATATAAAGAATTATGGTGACATGTCCTATTAAACTATAGACATGGGGTACATATTTTTATCTTCCATGAACGTTTCTGAAAGAGTTTACAAGTTAATTAAATAAATATAAAATAGGGTAACTGCTCCAAGTACAAGCGAAAGCCAGTCATCTTCAGAGAAACTGAACGTGTGTTGGAACCCAGCAAATAGTCAAGTTTTTCCGCGATAAATCATCATCTCTAACCGTAATCTTTAAGTATCATTTAAAATGTTTTTGTCTTATTTTACGATTTTATGTAAAATTTGTATCTTACATTAATTTTTATAATCATTCTTTGTAAGGTCGTACATAGTGTGTGTAATAAAAGGAAAATTGCCGAAGAGAAAATGTTGACAATACAATTTGAATAAATGTTATGGCTCAAAAAACTGAAAATACAAAAAAAAAAAAAAAAAAAAAAACATTATATAAACTCTCCCTTCAAGGCGCCGCCTACCTGAATGTTAGAAGCTCTAAAGTCACGGAGATATAAAGGTGACCTTGAAGCACGCGTCAAATGCCGCATCGCTACAACGAGCCAGGCGCTGAACTGTAGTGCAACATTCCCCGCCAAACCATTTGTAATGTGGGACTAAGTGGTGGCCATACAATTTTATTAGTGGAAAGTTGTGGCACGCCTTTATCTGAATTTTGCGTAAATCCGGTAAGAAAATCTTGAAGTACTGCAGTCTGAAAAAGAGCTTTAGTTATGTTGGAGGGCTTAGAAACAGTATTTTAATGAGCACGTGTCGTAACAATGGTATTCCGTAGTTATCCGAAGTGTTTTCTTTTCGAACACTGGCACAGTGTACACATGCCGAATAGTTTTTTTAATAAAAAGTATTTCCCCGCACACTTCAACGCATTTGATGCACGTGGTAGACGGTACCCTTAAGGAGGTATCTGCCATCTTCGAATTCTTCAATTTCCGCTGTAAGTTCCAAACAATGATATTTGCTAAAATTTCCTGTCCGTCATGGCACAGATACTACCTTATTAAGTGTTACCAAATTATCACACCTTCACTACATTTCTTAGTTTTTGAATAGTAATCTTCCGAAGGAAGAAAGTCATTTTTTCTACGAATGGTCATAGGTACAGCACAAGCAATATTAGTAAAACAAAGGCAACTGTATATGCAAATAAGAAACTATTTCTTCTGTCTTGACGAAGCATAAAACTTCAGAAAATTTGTAGGCCAAATAAAATGAAGAAGTTTCATTATTCCAAAATGGCGGATTCTGATCCCCCTTAATCTTTAGGACTGAAGCAGGGGGACGGGGGAGATGGGACAGTCCGAAACAGAATGGACTCACTGAGTTGTGTCTCTAAACTCATTACGCGCGCCTTCCGCGAATATTTTTCCCCTCACACTTTTCAACTAGCTTTCCTCTCCCTCTTCCCCCCTTCGGCCACCTTCTTTCACCGCCCGCCGGCCCGGGCAGGCAAATACTCTCCCGGCCCGGGGACTGATTAATATTTATCGCGCCCGCAGCGCTGGCGGCGGCAGTCGGCGGAACTAACAGGGGCGCCGCAATGTGCGCGAGCAACCTCCCCTCTACCCCTCCCACACACATTTCCTCCCCTCCCCACGTCACCACGAAACTGAGCGGTTAATAAACAATGACGCACCCGTGATAATTGAAGTCGCTGTAAAAGTGCGTGCGCATTAGCTCCTCGCTCCGCCTGTCGCAGCGGTGGCACGCTCGCCGCCTTGCACCTGTGCGCTGCGGGAGTGCCGCACGTTCCAGGGGCGATCATGCTTCCCTCCAGACCGTTTGTACGCGAGCCCGTAATTCGTTTTGTAGCTCGCGCATGAAACGGCTGACTGATGTTTCGGCGAAGGGATTCGTAATTAACGCTCTCTTCCTTCCACTTCAAATAGCGAAATGATGGTTAAGGTGGGAGTTCACCAAACATTTTAACAGTCTTAACAATTTTTATATTTCTACGAGATATTGTCTGTTTTGTAGATGTACGTTGTGACTATTTTTACTGCATATAAAATTTTTTAGCTTTAATCGTTTTTGTATAGTGGTATGTAAATGCCCAAATTTTTATAAAATTGTTTTATACAAGAATAGTAAGTCAACTGACTTACAGATACGAAACAATTCACACTGAACAGCAATGGCATGGACTACGTCAATATATGTATAAAAGCCCATTAATATGTCAATTTTATTGAATAAAAAACACATTTAAATACACAATTATAAACTTTTTGCAATTTAAAAAAAGTTCAATGCGGTTATTTACACACGATGTCTTCAGTGCGAATTATTTCATCTTCAGTTGGCTGTGTATAAAATAGTTTTTATGTATATTTCAACTTTGACAAACCATTATACATGGAATATTAAAGCATACAAAAATGATTTACGTAAAAATAGTCTCATCGTATGTCTACTAAACAAACAACATCTCGTACAAATAATTTTTTTAAAACGATTCCTTTTTTTGGGCAACTGCTTCCTCAATTAAAGGCGCTGCCTATCTCGAGGACAAAGATAGTGGAGTTACAAATCAAAATAAATTTGCTGGGGCTGACAACTTAGATTATAATGATCGTCGCTTTCGGACAAAAACAATTACTTGCAACGAGAAGAGAAAAATTTTGACTCAGAAATTAAAATGTGGTTAAAAGTATATATACGTGTGTGTTTTCGAGTATTTTTTAGAGTGAAATTTTTTGATTTTTTTTTGTTTAAAGAGCATTAAAAAGAAGCCTGAAAGATCATATAGCTATGTGGGTCGAACTGAGATGAGCATTGGGGACATAATAGGTATTTTCGACATTTACTGAGCGATACATAATGGAATTTAATATGCAATTTCCTAACGTTTCTCCCGCCAAGGCTGCAGAACATAAATTAAAGCTAAACTATGGAATTTTGAATGATTTTGAAAGAATATGTAGACAAATCAAAATAAAAATCCTTAGAAATGAGTTTTACTATATTCAGAGCGAATATTATGCAAGATAGGCATATTAATTTAGCGTTTTTGTTTGCACCAGAATATGAGTTATAGCACTGATAACTCATCAACAAAGCAACACACTTGATCAAAAAGTTAGCAAAACATAATTTCATAGTTGCTTTTTTTTGTTTTCTTACCGACTTAAAAATCATCAATATTTCGGTTTTCACAATTTTGCGTTAACTTATGTACTAGGCCGTTCTACCAATGAATGTAAAAAACCGTGACATATGGACAAGGTAATCGTTTGCTTACGAAATAAATTAACGCAGGTAAACACACATGACGTCACCGTCACTCAAGCCTGTAACTTATTTTCTTTCGTTAGATATATTTGCTGCAAACATCACTTAAATAATTAATATGAGTATAGTAATTTAAAAAAATACATCTCCTTGTGACTCTATAATAACGACAAAATTCTGAATCATATGATTTTTGAATTTTTTTTTCAGTTGGGGATGTTTCGTTGGTTATACGACAGTGCTAGCGAATAAGCCCACGTAAACATATAACCTCGAAGCACGAGAAAAAAAATAAGAACGCAGGAAATGGCCGTAATCAACAAACATACAAATAATTACGAAATATGAATATAGTCGGTATACGATGGACACCAATTACCGGGCTCAGCCCTGTTGTGTTGCTGTGGGTTTTCTGTGATTGAACCACATACGCCAGCAACGGCGTGTAGCCAACATAACCACTCACTTTGTAATGACAAATCCTATCTAATACCTTTACTTTAGGCAAGACAATTAACACTTTTGGCACAACCCTGAATCACACTGTTTCTACGCCATTCATACGATTGTAATGAAACCCGCTCACAAACCCTGAAGGATTACTGATACCATGCTTGATCACCGGCAATCGCCCTTAATACTTCTGAACCATAAAACACCTTAAGGCAAAGGGTATAGACGGTTACATTAAGTAATCTTCTATGGTTAGGTAGGTTAGCTCAGTTATCTGACAGTATATTCTGGGTCACCAGGTAGCGACTTACTATAGGTTTGAAAACTGTGAACGCCTCAGCTGTAATTTTGCCTTGCCGACGCTAACCTAGTGACTTAATATAACCGCGCTATGTGCCGTCAGCATGTTGTGTGTGAGAAGTGTGATTTACGATCAGATGACCGAAGAATAATGTCCGTGTCTCTTTCATGTTCGCGGAGAGCTATTTGTAACACGCAGCCGCTGTTATATACCAATCCCAATAAAGTGAGTGCTTCGATACGCCCTTCCAACACGCTTTAACCAGTCATAAATATATTTTATTGCGGCCTCGAACGTTTCAGAGCAATGACATTTACTGACTGTGTCTGTAAGTCATACTGCAATGTTTACGTACCAGCGAAGTTATAAATATTGGCTGAAACCTTTATCATGAACCTAAGGGCGCCCTCTGCCTGGGAGCCTATAGTGAACAAGGGTAGGCATTTATAAGGTGATTCACAATAAAGTGAGCCCTTTTTAAAAATCACCTTCTATATGATAATACTGAGAAGTAATATTCATTCTGACCTCGGATGTTGACTTTGTGTGTTCGCTACAGTCTATGCACTTTAATTGTCACATATGGCGATTTGTTTTGAATTAAAACGTGGCAGGAAAATAAATACAGATTATCTGAAATGTAAGAGTTGCAAAATTCTCACTTTATCTCGAGCCATCTATGGTAAGGTAATTGAGCTTTAGGCTACGTCTTGTCGACAGCGATATCATTAGAGATGGCGACACAGAACTTGGTACAATGACAGGAGCTGGCAGAGGATCCGGCCGTGGTGTTTGTTAAGGAACAATACCGGCATTCGCTTGGAGTGATTACGGGAAACCATGTAAAACCGAAATAAGGGGATCGAATCAGAGTCCTCCCGAGCTTAACCTTCATATATATTCTTGCAGTCAACATAGCCTAGATTCTTCTGTATCTTCCTCGTTTGTAAATTATTATTTGCGTGAATATATATCGTTATTTTTACAATATTTTCCTTTAAATTTAATTATTTTTATTAGTAGAAATGTATGTATTTAACTTGAATAATTTATTTAAAACATCAATTTGTGGTATTGATATGGATGATAGTATATCGTGAAAATGATTTGTGCCAACATGCCCTTGAAAACGCTGCAGTTTCATGCAATACGTATGAATGGGTGTTATACGTCTGACACAACGTAGCTATCTGCAGACAAATAATAGGCATCAAATATTACAATAGCGGGATTCTTATTGGCTAAGTCAAATAGGGTAACAGCTCCACATACAAGCGAAAGCTAACAATCTTCTCGTAAGCTGAACGCGCGTTGAAACCATTCAAACAGTCAAGTTTTCCCGCGACAAACCATCATTTCTTGGTACTGATGATGTAGTAATTTACTTTAAGTATTTTTGTGATGCTAGTCTTTACACTTTAGGTATATATTAATTGAGAATATTGGTATCAAAATGATTTATCTCACTGTGCTAAAATGTAAAGTAGAAGTAATCGCTTATATAATGCATTCTACCCACACAATCGGGATGGATTTTGTCTTACATATTCAACAAAAATGATGTGTACGTGACTATCCAAAGAAACCGAACATACGATAAATGGTTTAGTAGATATAAGAACTTTAATTTTTTAGGTTGTCTTAATTTTGATGGTAAATGGAGATTGCTCCTTTTAATACCAATAACTTCAATTATTTATTGTAAATTACGATGGTTTGTGTGAATTTTACCTAGAAGAATTTTATCTGTCGTTGCGCAACCTCGCTCAGGAAGCAGATCTGCAGATGTGTATATCAGCAATTGAAGCTGTGTGGTGTGAATATCTCTCTGTGTAAAGTTCCAGCCACTACTAACACGCACAGCAAAACCTCAGAGCTTTATCGTAACACAGCACTGTGTCGCACAAGTAACGCAGCTGGCGACGGAGACAGGGGATAATCTGGACGAGGGTCGGCCTGACATCGACCGTGTCGCGGCCCACTCGCGGCCGTGAAATGTCACACGCCTCCAGCGACCTTGGTCACCACACTGACCCCGGCTGATCTCTGCGTGGGAGGAAGGTCGCGAGTCGAACAAGTGGCCAGGCGCCGTCGTCAAGCAAGCCACACGCTCTCTCAACCCGCCTGCACTGTTGCCTAGTTGTACATACACTATCTCCAGAGATGATGGTGTATAGAGAAAACTTTTGTGCCAACATACCCTTGAAAAGATTGTAGTTTCTTGCTGCGTGAATGATTGGGTTGTATACGTCTGACACAACGTAGTTGTCTTCAGACCAATAACAGGCACCAAATGTTACAATACCGGGAATTTCATTGGCTCAGTCGAATAGGTTAACAGCTCCATGTACATGCAAAAACCAGAGATCTTGTGGAAGCTTAAGGGTGTTGGAGTGCGATAAAATCATTATTTTATATTTTTATGAAATATTGTTAGCTTTGTAGACGATTCTTGTGAGTACATTTTACTCTTACTTGTATATTAAAAAAATATTAAATTTTGTAAATTTTTATTTTTAGTTTCAGCATTTTTTAATACGAATAATTTTTATTCTTTATTTTTATGAGCATGACATTGTAGCCTGTAATGTCTTTATTTACTGTTACTTTTTTGAGTTTGGTATATCAGTTGGTTTTAGTGTAGTCCTTACGGGCTTGTTCCCGAGTTTTTTTCAGACTGGTGCCAATAACTCAAATATTTTTTAACCAAAGGTTTTGAAAAAAATTGAGTCAATGTGCTATCACACGATGCACAATACTGTGGACGCGTTTTTTTTAAATAATGTACCATTCCCCAGCAAAAAAAAATAATTTCCTTAATTTTTGCTTATTTTCACGACGAAAAACATGGTACTTTGGGTAATGAAATCTAAAAAACCGTTCAGTATAATTCTACAAAAAAATTCAGCTGCAAATTATAACACATAAGTGTCAAAACAGTGCAGCGAAATTTTTATATGAGCATTAGGTAGCAATAAAAAAAATATTTTCAAAATCACTGCAAAACTCCGTAACAAGGCCTTAAAACGGAAACATGCAAAATATTACTTTAACCCATCACGCGAAAACTATGAGAGTTAAAAAAAATTTTTATTAGAGCCAAATTTAGTCACATTTTGTGTCTAAAAAAAGAAAAAAATATCTGGTACAAGTATATATATATATATATATATATATATATATATATATATATATATATATATATATATAT
>PNEQ01117455.1:0-28845 GCA_003012365.1 Medauroidea extradentata | reverse complement strand
CACTCCAGGCGAATGCTGGGAGTGTCCTTAAACATGTCCTAGTCGTCTCCTTCCCTAATTCCCCCGTGTAGGTATATGTACCAAGGCCATGCATGTGCCGGGTCACGTAGAAAAATAAATAAATAAGTTAAAGTCTGAGGTTACAATAAAAAAAGATTGCTTTTCTTGACCAGTTATTCTTCAGAAGTATTTGCTTTACCGTGAACTGCCTATATCAGGAAAAACATAAACTTAAAATAAAGTAAGACTTAGTTAAATAAAATGAATTGATGTGATGCACATTGACCTGAATACGAGTCAGTACAATCATAATCATAACCATGTTTTAGCGAATTACTTCGGTGCCCATTTTAAACTCTCTGATCGTCTACTACTAACAAAACCACTTATTTTAGTTGAAAATCAATTTGGATTAATTTGGTTCAATGCCTAATGTGCACACATGTAGTTCTGCATCAGGATCAGTGCCTTGGGGTCAAACCCTCAAATCACAGACATGTGTTGTACTTATTGGCACAGTGCAACACGTGACACGGGGCCAATAACCATGAAGCACAACTACAGGTATGCACATAAGGCAATGAAACAAGTTGTTGACAAATTATTTTAATCAGAAATACAGCAAGTGGTTCTTACTATCAACCCTGCTGTGCTCTTTTATTCTTGAGCTTGTATGTTATGTTGTTAATCTGGGGTGGAGATGAACCATTGACTTAAGAAATTCACGTCTAAAACCATTAAACACGCACCACTGTACTTAACGTGGCATTATAATCCGAAAATATTTGGATCAAAGGTATTTTTTTTACATGCATTCATCAATGTATAAACTTCCTTGCATAATACAATGTTTTAAAGTATATAAAGTACATACTTGCAGCAATGGAGCAAAAAATCGCTTCGGTAATTTCTTTCCCATCAGGGTCGCTGGAACATATTTGTGTTGACCCTACAGGTGGCGGAAGGGGGGGGGGCGATGGTGTCATAGATTCAGATCAATTTTCTTCAAGGTGGGATGTTAATATAATTATTCTGGCACCCTGGCCTGTAACCAGAAGCGGAGGGTCCAGGGGTCATCCTCCGGGAAAATTTCAGCTTCAAGGTGCAAATTGCGGCAATTTAAGCAGTATTTAACCTAAGCAGAGAATATTCATAGGGTAGAAATAGTAGTACTTTAAAATATATTAATTCATAAATTTATTTCATGAGCTTAAATCAATTCGTTAAATTATTTTTGTCGTCAACATTTACTCATATAATTAATCATTTAGCGAGTATTCCAGTTATGGGAACTTAAAGCAGAACTAGAAAATTAATGTTTGTACAACCGTTTACTCCTGATGTTCTACATGCATTGAAATTACGGCCCACGTAATAGTTAAACTATTTTGATAACATTATCTAAATGTTAACGAATTTTGTGTCAAATTTTCGAACAAACGCACATAATTCAAATTTATATTTTAAAATTACCTGCATATAGTTATGAAAATCTGTAATTACATGGTTTTAGAATATAAATAAAATTTTCTATAGACTTGTGATCATCTGTAAGAATCAATCCTTCGTTTTCGCTACTGGACTTAAGCGATTATCTTGACAATATAATTTTATTGATAAGAAATTTGTAGCAAAGTTCAGCGTGGTGTTATATTCAAGTTTCGCATGTATCCAGTCATTATATTTCGAATCATCGCTGTCGGAAAAAAAACATTTTTAGCATTGTTTGTGGGCCACTAAACACTGTTACCAATGTACCTACGTGTTGTCAAGCGACACTTCATATACGACTGAATTATTTTCTTTTCCTACACAGACAAAATGTGCACTTGTAAAATTGTCTCACAAAAACAACTTCACAACGCATTACAACGCATATGAATCATGTGGTAGGCGGCATAAAATTCATTTCAACCTTCTTTTAAACTCTGCGTACATCTGTGCTAATATAGAAATCATTAAAGTCACTGAAAACAGTCTTCCTTTTATGCAGGAGATGGTCTGAATTCGAAGTAACAACCTCAACTCTTCCTCCGTTTCTCAAATGTAAAGTAAATTTCCACCATAAGTAGAGGGATGTACTTTGATTAGGCCTAGAGACGAGTACAGTCACTAAAATTCATAAATCTTACTGAATAAGTTCTCATCGCAGTTGTAAACTACTTTTCAGTAACACAAATTTAGGAGGTTACAAGTGATATGTTGTACACCACCACCAAAATATAGGGGGGGGGGGTTGGTGCAATATACCTCTATACCTCCCGCCACTGTTCCTGCGCTTCTGTAAATTCTCATTTATTTATAGTGAACCAAGAACTCTTGTTAAAATAGTAGTGTCATATTTAATTTATGCTGACTTTGTTAAACATCACCTATTTTGTTATTTAAGATTTTTAACGAGTTGAAATAGTAGGTAAATTAAGTAATATCAGTCAAAATTTTAAAGAAAGTTAATAACAAAGAAATTTAGTACACTTAAAAAGGGGCAGAAGTGAATTTATAGTTTATTTTTACTTGGATAAAGATATCTCACTTCCTTTTGTTTTATTTCATTTATGTTTACATTATTCAAACACCACATGTTAGTTCAAAGCAACTTTTTCTGTAGGTATGCATGAAGCATATATATTGTGTTTACTGTATCAATATATGCTTCTAAGGAAACAAACTTCATCCTCGAAAGTAATGTCAGAAAAATGTTGTAGCGTTGCAACATAATGTGAACAAAAGTAAGGCAACAGAAAGAAGGGAATTTATTTCGGTTTCATTATAAACTGCTACGGTATATACGATTTATTTGTAACGTAGATGTCCGGAAATATCACACATTAAATAAAACAACAACAAATTACTAATTTTCGAGTTTTTTGTTAACTCAAAACTGGAATCAATTATTCTAACAATTTAAATGCAGTCACTGAGTGAGTTGCACAGGAAATCAATACCAACGAGGTACCTAATCCTCAGTTAATCATATAATCAATATAAATTACTGGAGAAACAGTGATATTCAGAAACTAAGTTCTGCGACATCGATTAACTATGCTGCATGTAATTTTTTTTTCGTTGGCTGTGCTAACTCTTGTAAAATTCTGGTTGGCAGAAAGTGAGAGTTTCGAAAGTTATACATTCGTCTAAAACTCTAGTAATGACGGAAATTGTGCGGAATAACCAGACAGGACGAACAGGAAAATGAAAAATATTTGTGGTGGATGGACATCATCAGATATATTAACTCTGCCAGTTTATCCATAACCGTAACACGAATCACGATGGAAAACCTAATGAAATTCTCTGGCACAAAACACTGGCGGAATACAAAGAGAACCCCGCAGATGTAATTTGTCACCAGGTTATTAAATGTCACCGTGGGAAGTGTGACAAGTAGGATTCGCCCTCAACGAGTCCCATCAAAATTTAGAGATACCAAAGAGGAGCGCAATGGTATTAAGAAACACATATTGTTGCGGAGGTCGTCAGGCGCTTCTCTCGCCAAGGTTATTGGCGCGGAATGTCAAACATTCTACTAGGAGTCGTTAGCAAGACTTAGTTTTGTGGAATCAGTGTTTGTGCGTTTATTCGTATCTCCGTAAATAATTGTTCTTAATATACAGTATTTTCCCACGGAAGATTAAACGTTTTTATCTGAAGACGCAACTGTTTACGCTATTCCTGTCATAATTATGTCATTCAGGACATTAGTTCGTAATTATGATATTTTAGTAAGTTTTATTTTTTTAAGTCCTTAAAAGAAGCACGTATCGCAAAACCGTTACAAAGAAATGATGGATATTGTTTTATTATTTAAGCTTAATTTTTCAAAACATACGATTTTGTAGTTTTGGCTAATTATAATTGTAGAAAATTTAATTACGTCGATAACTAGCCAAAATTATGTTAACTTACTTATGTTTTGAAAAAAAAAATAGGCTGCATAGTACAAACAATTGCCAACATTTTAATGTAACTGTTTTTGTGATAAATTATCTTTATCAGGATGAAAAAGTGTAAACTCTCTAAAACAGCATAAATAGGAACGCGCCGCATAAAAATGATAAAACATTTCGAACATGGTAAAATATAGTATTTTTTATGGCTTCAGTTCTCAGTTTCCTGCAGGAATATATAGTTCAATACTTTGGTTTTCGACACGTGCAATATCACATAGTTGCATATTTAATTATCGTGTTACGGCTAGTCGATTACTGATCTGTTTTTTTTTTTTTTTTTTTTTTTACCCGTCTTAACTCGAACGTGACGTTGGTAAGACGTCAAACGATAAAATGCGACCACCGATGAATTAAGACGCGTCAAAATTGTGGCGACACAGCCTTGACTAAGGCGCCCAAAAAAAAACGGGAGTCTCAGTTAAGTTGTCGCATCGTTAGTATAAGTAAAATTAGCATATAGTTATATTTTTGATAGTTCAACTGGAATAAATGTTATGGCTCAAAACTGATGAAATACAAGAAAATTATCTAACACTCTCCCTTAAGGGCGATAAAGTCATAATTTTATATTTATGTGAAATATTGTCAGTTTTGTATACTATACTTGTGAGTGCAGTTTCCTCTTACAAAACAAATTTAGCTCGCGTAGTTTTCTCATAACGGTGCGTCAAAGTCAACATTTGCATGTTCTGCTGCCATGCAAATAGAGAAAACCAGTGGACTTACGTACGTGAAAAAATTCACAGTGAAATAATATACTTCAGGCTACGTAATAAAATGTTATAAAAAATCGCGTGAACTGGTTTTGTATTTTTTAAAAAATATTGCTGAATTTGCAACTTTTTTTCTGTACTTTTGCGATTTTTTTAAATTCAAAATATTACGTTGTAGGTTTTTAAATGTTTATTGCATAGCTGATGGGATGTAAGTTCACGTTGAATTATGTTGTTAAAGTAGATGTGTTAGATGTCACTATTTGCATGGCAGCGTAACAAGCGTATTTTGACTTTGATATGCCGTTATGAGAAAACTATAAAAGCTAAAATTTTTCGTAAGAGTGAAATGTACTCACAAGTATCGTCTATAAAACTATAATATTTCATAAATATATAAAATTATTATGATTTTATCGTACTTGAGCACCCTTAAGTGGGTCGCCTGTCAGGGCGCCGAGCAGTGTGCAGAGCTTCGACGGTTAGCAGATTATTCGAAAACTGCTCATCGTACATTAAGTATGCCTAGGAATATCAGTCAAAGAACTTTACACGCGCGTAAACCTATTTCAAGTTCAATTCAAGTCTGGTATATTAGTTGGTTTGAGTGTAGTCGTTAAAACGGAAACATGCAAAATATGACTTTAACAAGCCATTACGCGAAAACTATGAGACATAAAATTTTTTTCCTAAGAACTAAATTTAGTCACATTTTGTGTCTAAAATAAGAAAAAAATATCTGGTTCATATACAGAATAAGATAATGATGATGAAAATTGCGGTAGACCGCGCCCTTAAAGCATTTTTATAGCCCCTGAAAAAGGAAGAAATGGTGAAAATGGGCATTTTTCGGTATTTTCTTAGGTATGCAGATATCGTCGCAGAATCTTTTCAAGTGTAAAGGAATGTATAGTACACATTCATATTTAATAAAACGTCATAAACCGATAGGGTCACCACTGAATGTTTTATAGTTGTCAGAGAGAAGACTTCACCACAAACTAGATAGTAATACAGATGTGAAATAATGTAGCGGCACGTTTGATACGGGCGAACATCGCCGCTTATTGGCTGCCCGAGGCTGTCGATTTCAGCCACGCGTGTGTTTGGCTCCTGCATGTTACTGCAAGTTTCCTATTGGCCTGGCTGCCGGCTAGCAGGGCAATCACCTCACGCTGATTGGCGGTAGGCGTCTCCGCCATGTTGTTGGCCAGGGAAGCCATTTTGCTGGCGTGTGCGACTGGGTTCGCTGTCCTACCTGCTATTACACTTCTGTATTCCTAATAATTCTGTGACTTCACGCCAGTTGCGCCTAGAGGCTAGGAAGAGGCGTGATGCATGTGCTGTGTCGTCCTTATATATTTCGCACTTTTGGTCCGTGAACGCGCATAATACGCCCACCAACATGGACACCTTAAACGTGACGATGAGTTTAATTATCGTTAGAGATTATATTATACCGCGAAAATATTTTACGCCAACGTACCCTTGAAAACACTGTACATCAGACTCTCGATTATCCGTTTGTGGATTATCCGCGCATAATATTTCACTTCAGATAGCTGAAAAACATTTTTGGTGATATTTGTATAAATACACGACGTTATCACTCTCATAATGTTAACCAGCCTGTTATGCCCGCAAAGATATTTTAAAAGGTTAGAAGAAGGTGTAAGTATTTTCCAGCAGGCGAAACAATTAGCCTACCCATGAATGGATTGACGAGATTATCCTGCGTGTCGCACATGACTGGACTAACGAAGTTTTTATATAGGATATTCGTTTTTAGATTATCAGCGCATGCCCACTAATCATTAATGTGAATAATCGAGAGTATACTGTATTAAATTGCTGCTTTATAGCAAGAATGAATTTGACCTTTTCTCTTACTACTGAGATCTAAGAAATGGTAAAAGGGGATTATCCGCTTTTTTTGATTATCCGAGGCATCGGTCTCCTCCATTATTGCGTATAATCGGGAGTTGACTGTAGTTAATAGCAACACATTGGATTGGCTGATGTACGTCTGCCACAAAGTAGTTGTCTGCAGACCAATAACAGGTATCAAATATTCCAATAGCGGTATTTTTATTGGCTCAGTCGAATAGGGCAACAGCTTCACGTATAAGCGAAAGCCAGTTATCTTCGGTAAGCTGAACGTACATTGAAACCGAGCAAAGAGTCAAATTTTCCCGCGATAAATCATCATCTCAAATATCATTGTTCACCCCGGTGTTTGCTTCGATCATCGGCGTTGTTCATGAGGCATTCGCCAAGATTATTAGCGCTGGCTGTCAAACCTTTTACTGTCCCCCGCGGGTCGGCGACGATCGGGGCGTCTCTCCGATGAAGAGGAGCGGGACCGAAGAGACGCCAGTATAGGCCATCGAAGGCCACCTCACCCCACGCCATCATCTGGAACGACCCCGGCTCTGCGAGAAACGCGATTACCGCTCGCGAACGACGCGATTGCAGGGCTGGGGAGGGTGGGCGGCGATATTAAGTCGTCGCGGAAACACCCCCCTCCCCCCTGAAGCAACGACGCTGGATGCGAGCACCCATTACGCAGTTATGGCCCGGAATTGCCAGTCGCTGCGATCTTCAAGCGATGTTTCTGATTACAGGCCGCCGTCGTATGACGAGGCATCACGTCAGCGGGGCGCTCGAATGATTAGGAGTCTCGGGGTTGTGAAGGAGAAGGGGCGTTCCGCTCGCTGAGCTGACAAACGATGTCTCAGTTTACGATGAACGCTAACATAACCTCCAATCTTGTTACACCTCCGCAACCATAGTGTTGTAGACGAAGTCAATAAAGCCTTTGTTATAGAGTCGTACAAATATCTAAACTCAACTGTCCCTGTCGTGACAACGTCCGCTGTTCCTTTAACATTTGGCAACGTTGCTGTGCACTTCAAGTATAAAATTATCTCTTCTGCTTGCTGGCACTAATATGCATGTATAAAATATCACACCATTTTTCCCTTTGCCTTGCCTTACACAGGATTCGAACCCAAAACACATTTCAAGTGTCGAAAAAAACTATGCCAAGATAGGTCGCCAGAGTTCTTAAAAAAAAAGTGAGTATATACATCCCATGCCCACAGAGGTGTACATAACAACTTTTAATTAAATTATTTCTTCGTGGTCATACCTTCTTTTCGGGATACCTGGAATATTTTACATTTTCCCACCACCTCATTGTTGAATTTGAATAACCTAGAAATACCTATTTACAAAAGATTCATTACTATTTAAATACCATCGTGAAATCCCAACAGGTTTAAGATTAATTTAAATCACGATTTCTTAATACCCTTAGAGGTTGAAGCAAAAAAAAAACCGTAAAATTACCTTGTAGAAATATGCGTTAGCTACATTCCGAGATAATAAAATCAATTTGATATAAGTTGATATACATAACTTTTTTTGTATTTTTTTAATTACTAGAACTTTTCAAAATTCTTTCAAATTTCAGCATTTTTGTTTCAATACAAAACTATTATATATTTTTATTTTTACATATGTTTAGGAGCTCACTACAATAACACCTTATTGTTTCTTACGATGCACTGCTCGAATAGACAGCTCGAAAATTTCACAAAACTAGGCGGCAAAGTAATTTTATGCAATTTGAGGGGGGCCACCCCAATTTTTTTCATGAAAGGATAAGGTTTGAAAGCTGCATTTTTACAGGTTAAAAATCTCAGTAGTAACACTTAACATCACCTACAGAATTACAATTACCAACTAACAGTTTTTTTGAAATTTTGAACAAACACTATTTTTAAATAAAAATTTCAAGGTCTCGTATCTCCCCTGATGTTCACTTGTCTTAAGGTGGGACATCAGTGGCCATCTTAATCTATTTTTATTTCGTTTTTTTTTTACATTCTGAGAAGAAAAGTGTAAAATGTGAGATTGCAGCGTGGATTCTATTTATTTTGCGCTATAATACAATCGCCGCAGTTGAACTTTTGACGTATATCCAGGCCGCAATCTGTCACCCTAAATTAAGAATATAAAACAATTGGTTTGACTGACTGCGGCTTAAACATACGTTAAAAGTTCAACTGCGATGTTTGTACTGCATCTCAAATTCCCTAGAATTCACGCTATAATTTTAAAACTTACACTTTTCTTCTCTGAATTTAAAAGTCAATTAATTAACTAATCCAATATGGCGACTGGTGTCCCACCATAAAAGTGTCCCCCTTAATATGTCTGCTTACTTTTTCATGAGGAATCACCCCCCGGAGTTTGGGCTATTAATTTATTTACACCACACACACACACACACATATATATATGCTTTTATTTTTATTTATTTATTTAGAAAAATATTAAAGTGCCTGTCCAACAGTCTTATTAGACCACAGCAGGTAGGCACTACATTACAAAACAAAAAAGCACAAAACAAAACAACACAAGACAGGTGATTAAACATATTAATTCCGTGAGGACTAATAAACCAAGCGATATCTACAGTAATAAGTTTACAGCGTAAGTAAATTATTCCATCAAATTAACTTACTGCGGCAGAACAGAAATCATTATAAAATATTTTCAACTTTGATCTGCCTCTAACAGATTACGTCTAACAATGTTTTGAGACAAAATAATTTTTTATTAAATAGATCAAAAGATAAAAATATATATATATACATATATATTATATAAGTCCAGAAACAAACTCCTAATAGGCACACCACGCGAATCCTGGGTTAAATTGGAGACGAAAATGTTAGTGCGAAAACGTTGTACGATGACAATTTATGTATGCAATGTGGCAACACTGCACGGAGATAGCCCCCTGTTGCGCTTCACGATGACGTATTATTCCAGGTATGTCAAGTCAAGTAAACATAGAATCATATATGGATTGCTCAGGATTTTAACCTGCACCAATAATACGCCGGTCAGAACAGTAATTGTGCGATAAGTAAGGTATGATACATCATGTCTGTCTATATATACTGGCTGAGGCAGGTCGGAGTGTGTTGATTTTGCGTAGCGATAGCTCACAATAAACTGTGAGGAAAACGTGTTTTTAATTTGTCCCAAAAGTGCATACAGTAGGAGTAATACAACCCTGGAAATAGATTTTGGAATTTAAAATTAATTAATATCTCAAAAACAACTACATATTAAACAACTATACTCTGAGCACTGTATCATCAATGACTATTCTTTATTCTCAGTAAGTGAGTTTGATATCATCACCGGCCCATCGTTGTTCAAATGGAATACAAGGCCTTGTTTTACCTTGTAACTCTGCAACACGTCATTGTTATTCATGTTGTACTACGGAACAGTCACCAGGTGCAAAAGTATTAAAATAAGGTAGTCTTGTCGGAAGGGGATAGAGTGAACCAATTTCGAGAAAACGGCATGTCAAATTTTTGCCATTTAAAAAAAATGTATCGCCTGAAACATATGCAGGCACTGCGGCGGTCTTGCAAGGCGGGTAACCAAACAAATAGGCGTGTCGAAGTGTTGCGATTTCGATAGATATTTAATCGAAGAATTCTAATTCAGATGATGCAAAAGTAGGTTATATAGCACGGTAAAGTGGTTGCATTCTGTGACGAGGAAAACTGTGGTATATAAATAATACCCACGAATCTGTGGCAATGTGCACTACATTTTACAAAATCCCATTTCCAGGTAATCCCACAGACAGTTGAACCTGCAAGGCCCTGGACATGAACTACACAAAACTGACATCCCATTACTGGTATAATAAATGTTATAAGTGATGTTACAAAATGGGTTTCTTGTTACGTAAACAGTGGACAATTAACACTAGCAAACACTTAAATACATTTGCTACTTATTCATTAGTTCATATAGTAAAAGCTGTACTTCGAAAATAAGTGCGATATAACGTAAAACGTAGAGTCAAGTTGTTTTTAACCTTTAACACCTTTAAGAGCAGTCTTTGACCACGAGAGCACAAATTTGGAAAATTCTTAAATTCCAAGCACGTGAAAACTTTAACAAAATTAGTTAATAAAAACTGAAAAAAATATTACAGCTGCCCAGTTATAATAAATAGGAAAAATTATAATATGTGCGTACTGTTAATAACATTTCGGCCATGTCACAAAATTATTACGCATTATACGTGTCAAATAGCTTGTATTTTACGTATTGCAATTGATGGGTAGTTCGGAATTATTTATATTAATGCCTGTTAGTTAGCTAGTGTTTCTCTTGGCGAACAGTCGGCTATGATGAGCGCCAGGGTAGTGCCGTAATTATACTATCTGGCGTGTAACAAATATTGAACTTATGCTTACCTACACACTTCGGTAGTGACACACAGTAGCCATGCAGGAGTGGAGTAATGAGGAACGAGGTGACCTAAGTTTAACCTATGGAGAAATATTGTTCAATACTTCTTCCTGCTCGAAGGTAAAATGTGGAAAAACACCCAACGAGACGATTGCCAAACTCTCATACATCAATCAATCTTTACTATGTGAATTAATGTATCAGTAGCTAATTTATTTAAGTGTTTGCACAACTGTTGATAATTATTCATTGTTTACATAACAAGAAACACATTTTGTAACATTACTTATATTATTACTTACGCCAGTAATGGGATCTGTTTTGTGTAGTTTCATGTCCATAGAGATTCAGGTTCAACTGTCTGTGGGATTACCTGGAAATGGGATTTTGTAAAACGTAGTGCACATTGCCACAGATTCGTGGGTTTTTTTGATACCACAGTTTAAATGCAACCACTTTACAGTGCTATGTAACCTTCTTTTACACCATCTGAGTTTAAATTCTTCAATTAAAAAAACTATCAAAATCGCTTATTTGCGACACGCCTATTTGTTTGGTTACCCGCCTTGCAAGACAGTCGCAGTGTCTGCATATGTTTCAAGCGATATATATATATATATATATATATATATATATATATATATTTGTATTTTAAATAGCAAATCTTTGACGTGCCATTTTCCTGAAAATGGGTCACTCTAACACTTTCCGCTAAGACTACCTTTTTTATAATACTTTTGCACATGGTGAATGTTCTGTAGTACGACATGAATATCAATGACGTGTTGCAGAGTTACAAGGTAAAACAAGACCTTGTACTCTATTTGAATAACGATGGGCCGGTGATATTATCAAATAAGATTTCTGAGAATGAAGAACAGTCATTGTTGATACAGTACTCAGAGTATCGTTGTTTAATATGTAGTAGTTTTTGAGATATTAATTAATTTGAAATTCCAAAATCTATTTTCAGGGTAGTATTACTCCCACTATATGCGCTTTTGAGACAAATTAAGACACGTTTTCCTCATAATTTATTGTGAGCTATTACCACTCGAAAATAACATACTCCGTCCTGACTCATCCTGTATATAGTATACACACCAGCTGGACATTTTAAACGGAAATAGGCTAGTGTAAAAAACGCGAAATAGAATGCATCGAATTCAAAAACCTTTTTAAACAATTTCTGTTCGATGAGATGAGGCAAACTAATGAACCAAAATGCAAGATCTGCCCTTCCCCCTGGAGGTAAGAGTGGGGTTAAATTTGTAGGCATCGGTAAAGAAGAAAGGTCTAGAGAGTGTTTTTCTTATATCGAGGTCTAAAACACCCGCGAGCTTATTGTGAGAAGCAGATGGAGCAGTGGACGAATGTACGGTCAAGGGAAACCGGAGTAACTTACTGGCGAGAGAAGGAGGACTTGTTTTCCAAATGTAACAGTCACGAGAGACCTCATGGGCTTGTGGTAATAAAACACAAAATATTGCGTAGGAAGTTTAGCTACACATCCACTGCGCTGGCGGAACCTCATTCAACATATAACAGTAACAGTAGAGGAACGACATACGCCATTATGTGTTTCTGAGACGACATAGCACCACAACGGCGTATATCTTCATATTTTTATTCCAATTCAAGAATAATTCAAATACACTATAGGACCCGGTAGTTTTCGCTAAAAGATTTTTGCACCACTTTGTTTCAGTGCCTTACGTGCGCACCTGCATCTCTGCTTTGTGGTCAGTGATTGGATGACGTAATATACAACGTCTGTAGGTTAAGAGTGCGTGGTAGAAAAATAAACGCTGAAAACATCAATTTATTTCTACGCTTTTTCCGAAGCCAATATGGATAAAATACTAAATGACAATCCTTGACAATGGTATTTGCCAACTTTATGAGTAAATATTTACCCGAAATTACTAATTCGTTACGCGTGATCTCTTGCGCCGCAGTTAAATGCACGAGGTTCCGACGTCAGAGATTGTGCCTCAGACGTTCGTTACACTGGAAACATTTTTGTTTAAAACGTTGGCTAAAACAATTGTCTACGGTTGCTATTGTTTAATGTTCGAAAATTGGCTTCAAGAAACCTACAGTTATAGGTTAATTCTTTTAGCGTTGAATGGACGACTTGAAAAGAGGCGGAGCTTCAGTCAGGTGTGGGAAACAATTCCTATCTCCATGGATACCGCAGCCGAACACAACCTTCATTTAGCTGTTTGGCTTCACATGTCACGGATGAGATTACGTCAAGAAAATTGATTATTTGATTGGAATTTGCCGTTTTTTCAGGTAAACATTAATCTTATGTATTTGCGCATCTTAACCATGAAATTGAAATTAATATTTTTTTACCCTTGCGTGCAAATCTATGAATGCGCAACATTTTTGCTTTCTGCAATTACCAACTAACAAATCAACATGTTTGCAAACAAGCTTTGTTTCCCACAGTAATTTTCCCCTGCGGTGACGTCAGGGGGCGTGTACTTCAAGTCGTCCATTATGTAACACGCCCTCTTAAACCCGCAAATCACAGATATGTTGTGTCACAGTTATGCATGTACTGATTGGTACAGTCGAATGAATAATAAATCTGTACAAAAGCACTCTGCCAATAATCATGAAGTTGAGCTGCAGGTGTACACGTATGACACTGAAACAAAGTGGGGTAAAAACCTTTTCACGAAAACTACCGGGCCCTATCTATAGTGTCTTATAAAAATGCGTATAATTAGCTTAACGTACCACCTGATTATCATCAACATTTACAATGAGTCTAACAAAGTTTTACAGTTCCTAAGCAATCCATAGCTGACGGAAATATCATGTTCAAACGAGCACCAGTTTCAAAGGCGCCTATGTTTACAGGAATGTCTACGATACACTAGAGTACAGGGAGAGAATGGCCCTTTCCTGAAGAATCTTTACGCATATTATATTGTTGGCTTTCTTGGACAAGGGACCGTTTGGAAATAAACCAAACACATCATAAACCATCACTGGCTAGTGTTTCCACCTCAAGCCAACCGGTAACAATACACTGCATTAAATCGATATCAATGTTTCGCTGCCAACATAACAGGGTGGAGAAAAATGTTCTTTTCTTGACGTATAACCAGTTTTTATTGCCACGCCAGAAAATAAATTAGGCCCTACTAAAACGAAAACAGCAGTGCGTCAAACACATAAACTACAGAAAATTTATGTCAGAAGAAAAGTAATACCATTAATTTTTCAGTAGTTGCACACCACGTCGCAAGGATATTTTTCACACACTTCTCTAAGCAGTCCGGTATTGGTCAGTAATATCCCAGTTGCTCCAATATTGGAAACAATACTCCGCAGGTTATGATTCTGTAGAAGCTGACTCGTGAAGAGAAGATAGAGCGCATGGTAAGTGACGTCACTGAGAGGTTTGTGGTACAGCAGAGGAAATGGTGCTTGCCTCACGAGCTAGCAAATCTTCTCCTTGGCTTGTTTTCTTCTCCTGCGCTTCTGACATCTCAGCACCGTGGTCGATTCTTGGCGTCTGTCCAAATTGGTTAGCTCGCCGTTTCGCTCCTTAACTCTCGTGTTTTTTTTTTTCGTCCGCTTAGATCCTTCTTGCCTACAACACTAGCCTATATGGTAATACGGACATTAAATTATGTGACGACTCATTTGATACGGGTGAATTATACTGCTTATTGGCGGCCCGTGGCTGTTGATACCAGCCCCGTGCATGTTTGGCTCCTGCATGTTACGGCAGGCTTCCTATTGGCCTGGCTGCCGGCTAGCAATACAGCCGCTTTACGTTGATTGGCTGCAGGTGTATCCGCCATATTGCTAGCCAGGGAAGCCGTTTTGCTGGCGTGTGTGACTGAGTTCGCTGTCCTACCAGCTATTTCACTTCAATATTTTTAAATTTTCTGTGCTGACAATGTGTAGGCCTTCATGTATTTTTCCACGGCCGTGTTTAGTAGAAGGCTGGAGTCTTGAATGTGGCAACGCTACATTGGAGGCCTACTGCCGGTCGCTCATTGGTAGCCCTAGTCTGTGTAGACGTATACACGCCACTAAAGTTGCATCTATACACGTTGCAGAGACTAGGGAAGTCATGAAGTGACTAGCAGCAGGCCCCCGATGCAGTGTTGCCACAATCAAGACTCCGGCCTTCTACTTAAGACGGCCGGAAAAATTCGCGGGTTCACTTATCTGTAGGCTAGCTTCTAAGAATATTTGTGTACTGAATGAGGTAGCAACTGTTTATTAGCTGCTCGCTGACACAGTGAAATGGGCCTGTATTGTGTTACAGTTTTAATATTGACTCAGCTACTTACAGGAAGTGTCGAGTAAGCCAACAGCCAACTGTGAACGTGTTACAGGCCTATAGTTGCTGGAATTCTAGCTTCTGCCTAAAAGAAAACGCGAATTTTTCAGGTTTCTACCTATACCAAACGTTTTCGTGCCCCCAAGACGTTTCTAACGAGTTAATAACTGTACATGATAATTAAACATATCAGTAACGTATAGCTTGCACAATAAATTAACCAACATTTTATAAGAAATTAACTCAAAAACTCAAAATATCGCTTTTGAAATTCGACCTGGGATATGCAATAATAAATCGTTTTGTAAACTTCGGGCTAAGCTAAAACTATGCTATCGAGTTTGTGATGGACTTTTCAAAGTATCATTAATTTTAATTTGTTAGCATGTTTTTTTATGTATTTCACTGAAGTTCGGTTTGGTTGTTTATTTTTGAATTCCTTTTATCAATTTAAGGCTCATTTATCTCACTGATAATTTCAATCTCCACCCAATTATTTTTCGGTTGTGTTGAGCTTACATGAATATTTATAAGATACCACTCATCAGCTTTAACGCTATTACAGAAAATAAACCAAGATACATTTAATGACCCTAAGACAATGGAATATTTGTTAGTAGTTTTAATGAAAATGATAACGTTTCATTGTCATTATTAGCATTAGCTGTGAACGACTATATGTTGAAAAATGTACACTATCTCGACAAATATAAGACAACATTATAAAATGCCACGTAAATGAAAATATAAGCATCCGGAAAAATGATCCCACAACTACAGTTTACATTCAATGAAAAATAAGGAACTATGTAGTATATGTATATGAGTATATGAATATTTTACTGGTGCAATAAGCTACGAAAACGCGACCTGCAATAGCATTATTAGTGCACTATGCCGCCATTTTGTGGTGAAATTGCTTACTCTCTTAAAGGCTATCGAAATGTACAGTACAGTCTATACCGTATAAGAATTCCATTATTCGACATATCATAAAGTGTAGGACAATGCAAACAAAAACAGTGTGTGTCCTTCCACCACCATGTATTTTCCAGCTGGCAACCAAAACATGTCAATGGTTAGGGTATAAAATTCAATATGTGTTGTAATTTACTTTTGATTATTTTTTAGATCTCAGACAAGTAATTCATTTTCAATACTGGCTGCACTTTAATCTTAGTAGGGTTAAGTGGGCAATTTTAATGTAAAATTATTTCATATTACAGTAATGAATAGCCTACTGTACTATTTTAAGTTAGTATAATCACTAAACATTTAACATTATTACATATGTATTTAACATTATTTATTTAAGCCTATATTTTCCTAGGTATGCTCAAAATTATACCATTGAATGGCTTTACCAAAGAAAACATGTTTGGGTAACTTATGCGTTTCTTTAATTTCTGATTGAAATTTAGTTTAAATAATAGTAGTTTATTTGGTTACAACAATCTAAAGTTGCTATCGAGCATATACGACAATGCAAGCAAACATTTTTGAACTAAAATAAAAAATATAATAATACGTGTAAATGTGTGTATGTGCGTGTGCCATTTTTAAGTATTAACATTGTTGAATTTCTCAGTGAAACTAAACTTCAGTTTAACGGCCACGCTAGTTGCAAGAACACTATTGACATTTGTTCTGAGAAGACAAGGCATCTCATAGTCTGTGTGACATAACTAGCAGTGAAGATGATCAGCCAAGGAGAAGCGAGACTGTAGTGTGTGCTCTGACCTGAACAAACCAGCCAAACTCGCTCAGAGCGAGGTGTCGGTGATAAAAGCGAGAAAATAGGATGCGAGCGAAAAAGGTCAGCGAAGCAGACGCAAAGAAAAGAGGGTGGGCAAGAGAGAGAGAGACACGAACCACCGCTGCAAAGAATGAATGACGGAAGCGGAACTTGCTGTAGCAACTGTAATTAAGGGTTTTGACTACCTGGGTGCTCTGCCGTGAGCAGATATACAGATTTATGTGTTTATTTATATTCAGAGAGGTTTACTCACGTTTCACTATTTCGATTAAGGACAAATAAACACTAATTTCTGACTTCAGATGTATATAACATTGCATCAGAAATAAAAATTAGTAAACATACTTGGGAATGTATTTCAAGTGGACTAATATTAAAAAAAAATAATAAAAATATTCGGTTGCAATGTGGGCCACTACTAGACCAACAAATGCGACAGCTGTGACATATATATATATATATATATATATATATATATATATATATATATATATATATATATATATTAGCTGACCCGACAGACGTTGTCCTGTCTTAACGATGACTATTGAAATCGAATTGTTATAATTAATGTCGATAAATAAATCTCAAGGGCAGTCGCTAAGTGTTTGTTTTCTTTTTTGTTTGTTTTCATGAAAATTCATGTTTTTCACATGGCCAGTTATATGTCGCCTGTTCCCATGTCGGAATACCAAAAAAAAAAAAAAACTATTTATATACTAAGAATATTGTATATCATAAAGCATTAGACAAAATTATGGCAAACAATGTTCGTATTTGTTTAGCATCCTCAAGGCGTAATGGCTCTGAACTAACCGTGATGTACACTACGAAATTCAGTTTTCTTTATTTATTTTTTATCAATAAACTAACTCCTATCGAAGCATTTGTTTTAAACGCTTTTCAGATTTTTTACATCCTCTTTGTCAAATGTTTATATTGTCCAGAGCGCTAAGGTTAAATTAGAAACAATGTTGTATGGTTGTTAAGGATTCTTAAAAAAGTATTCTTAAATTTTCTAATTTTCCGCGCAATTTTAATATTGTTTTTAATAAGAACCTTCTGACAATAACAAACACAACAAAAAATAAATAGTGAAATCGGTCCAACCGTTCACGGGTGATGGCGTGACTAAGGGGAATAGGGATTCATATATATAGCATAGACATAACTGCGCACTACGATATACATGGCTATCTATGATTTCAGAACTCTAGGAAAGGTCACCATGTAGAAGTGACAAGACCACTAAATAACTTTAGTAACAAGACCACTAAATAACTTTAGTAACAAGTTTGCTGCGAGCTCTGACTTTAAAAAAGTAAACAAAAGAGCCATGTAGTCTTCAACGGTCTGAGACAGACAACTGCTTAATCCTGATTGGCTTCAAGGCCTCCGCCTACCGCGCTCTCCAATGCATGAGGAAATACGATTGTTACAAAACTATTTCATCTGAAAGCACTGTGGCAATGTTTGAAAAGAAAACACACTTCGGACAAGTACAAATTGCCTGGTTGTTTAAACACCATTGTCATTTAAAAAAAAAAAAAAAAAACATTCTTTGTAAGTCCTGTAACACAGCTAAAACGACATTTTCAGACTGCCGCACTTCAAAATGTGCTAACTGGATGTATGCGAAACTAAGGAACGTGCACTAAAATTTTCTACCAACTTTCCACCAATAAAATTTTACAGTAACCGTTTGACGTCCTATAATAAAAATGTATTGGCGGTAAACTTGCACGCTAGTTCAGTGCTTGGCTCGTCGAGGCGATGTGGCATTGGCCAAGAATTTATTGGTTTGTGGACATACGCCATTGCTCATGTCTTGCTGATCAAATCTGTGCTGTTGAATGACAATGTACCAAAACGAACAAGAAAAATAAAAATAAAACACACAAAGAAAGAAAAAAAGAAAAAGCAATTCCAGAGGAATTCTGTCAGTTTTTTTTCTTGTTCGTTTTCGTACATTGTCATTCAACAACACAGGTTTGATCAGAAAAACAGTAGCAATGACGTATGTCCATAAACCAATAAATTCTCATTGTAAACTCCCATTGCAAGAAACATTTAAAAATCTCATTGGTCATGATCTTCAAGGTCATGCGAGAGTGATGCAGTCAAAGAACGTTACGTGCGTGTATACGAGGTCCAAGTCCCTCCCCCTCTTCCAGTTATTTTTAAAAGTATTTTTTCTCGGCCGGAAATGAAAGTCCTTCTCAGTTATGAACATTTTAGAGCAGAACCTTTAAATAGGTTTAGTATTGTAAAATGCATCTTTATATTCAATATTACGTAATGAAATTATAGTATCAGCACTGGAAGTCTCATAGAGGCGAGACGACGGCGAGAAGAACGCACACCAGTTCACTAACTTGCACATAGAGACTAGGATGAAGCAAGATGCACGTGCTGCAGCACCCTTAGCACTACCGCAATTTAGGCTTCTTAAACTTGGTTTACAATTGAAATTCATAAGCACATAAATATAACATAACAATAACTACTGCAAACGACCATTCATTATTGGAGTATTATGTATAAAGTTTAGAAAATGAAATCTTGACGAAAAACAGGTTATTTGTGGCTGTATGAAGAAGGCCTAAGGCCATTTTTAACAAACGTGAAGTGGACTCGTATGTAGTCAGTTTTACGATGCCTGAACACAAAGCCCAAATAAATTTCACAATATCGAATCAAACTTTCTACGTTAAATGTATTATTCTCGCGTTGTTGTTTTTCGTTCATGTTCTAATGTGAAACTAACATGGCGGATATTAAGAAAAATGTTCTGCCTTGCTTTGCTGCTGTCCTGTGCGCCCGAACAAGAAATGAAATGCAATAGTTTTATATCTCCAGTTGCCACTCACATGACTTATTTTGAACAGTTGTGTGAATCATAGATGTTAGTTATTTGCTGTATTTTTTACAATTGTAATTTCCGCAGTTACCCTGTCGATTTAGATTGATAGTTTGATGAACTCAATCGTTTCCAGAAACTTCTAATGGACTATCCTTGGTGCTGTCTACCTTGGAGCCATGGCGTTCGAAAGGTTGGTAGTTACATGTTATATTATGTTATAAAGGGCCATGTCGAACATAAATACGTGCCACCTTTGACATTTTTGTTCGTCTAGGGGAGTCTCCACATTACTGCAGGTTGTTTCAGCGCATTTTAAATACCCAGGAAAATGGACAAATAATTAGTATTTTCAATATCAATAAACATTCATTAGCATTATGTAATTTTGTTCCCACATTTTATTCGTGTAGAAATGTGCGTATTATTTTCTTAGTGCAGAAAATAGTTTTCGTATGATAGCAATATCATTAAAAAGCCCTGATTACCGCCGAATATAATTTAACATGTAAATAAATGCCTGTCCTTACTGAAGCCACGGCTGCCATGCAGACGCGCGCGCACACACACACACACACACACACACACACACACACCAACACACACACACACTTTCTCTCTCTTTCTGTGGTAACGCAGAAAGAAAACTTAACATTCTGCTACGTCACCACGAGACTATTGCTGTAAGCTGCTTGGTTGTAGTTGGGGGAGCAAAAATATTCTACTCTTCAGAAAATATTGTTACTCCTACAAATCAGAATATTGTACAAATACTTAAATTATGTACCGCAATCCAGCGTTGTAGAATTTATTATTTTAACATAAGCGTGATACCTACAAGTTTTATTTTCTTCTCTGTGTCAGAATAATGCAAAGTGAAAGCATAAAGAGGAAAGGACAGGGAATGGGTATTACTCTGGTAAAACCCACGAAACGTCATGCATTGCGACACATACTGTCATTTTATTTAAGGTGAGAACTTGACTGTTGTTCCACAAATATTGGCACTTGCCAAGGTAGAATTTCGAACAATTGATGTGTTTTATGTTTAGTTTAGATTTGGTATACTACAATCCTTTTATGAGTTCGTAGCACGTTGTGTCGTTAGTGGTAAGACTGTTACATTTGTACGAAATCCTACAATTTTTGGCTCATTTGATTAATTAATAAATAACACAAATTTCTGAGATGTACTCAAACTTTATTTTACCTCCTAGTTAAATTACAAATTAAGACAGTGATGGCACACAAACCGCATGTATGAGATATATTTTACAAATTAAACTAAAACGGTAACGTAAGAAATTTTCAATATATTTTGAATACGTTGTTCATATTACTATGAATAAGTTGAAAACTTAAGGTGGAGTGTTATATATTTATTAAAAATTTTTAGAGCCATAACATTTATTCAGGTTGTAATATTAAAATTTTATTTTTGACAAGACGTAAAATATATTCTTGATAAACTGCTATACATAAACAATACTTGAATCTTTCATTAATTTGTCATGCAGAGTGTAGGTTAACTTTCAAGAATGATTGCAAGTACAATATAAGATGATCATGTAGCACTATAATGATCTCCAAAATTCTTCAGAAGTATCTTTTATGCCTCAACATTGCCGCATTTACAAACAAATATTTCAAATCAGAAGTTATTGCAGAAATTCGATAAATAAAATTTTAATATCTAGCTCTCCCCCTTGACGCTAGATAGGCTATATTTTTGTAAACCAACATAGTGTCGTAAAGTTCTTGCGATCTCATTACAGAAACCCCACACCTATCTCCTCTATTCTGCTGTACACCCTGACAGAAAACTTACACTACGTTATGTTATAATAAAAATTATCATCTATCAAAAAATAAAAATCTACGCACGGTTCTTCACAGCCCAATCCTCATACTATACAAAGCACTAGAATAAACAAGGTGTCCAACCCTCTCTGTATTAAATATTGCAACTCTAAAAGTAATTCATTTTAAACAATAGAGTATCGTAAAACGTTCCAAAACTAAGTAAACAGTTTCCCCGGTGTAAGTACAGTATCACCAGACTTCGTGACTTCGGGCTCGCTCATTAATTTGTAAACCAAGTATTGCAACGCCGCATTTATCACTCGTGATGCCCGCGTGGCAACGAAATGGCGCACACCGAGTAAATTAACATTCGCTACAAAATTAATTACGAGCTGTAGGCATGCACGACGTGAATGTAGGTTTAACTCGTGAATAACAAACCTTGACTCTGTGGGGATAGATGATGACAGTGTTTATGTTTGCAGTTAGGTCATATGCCGTATCTTTAGCGCAGAATATTAGTGATCGAAAAAGTCAGTCCATCACAATACATTTCAGTGATATTTTCTTCTGAAATCCCTAAGCCTGTTTTCAAAAAACAATTGAATTAATAAAATTTGAATGTTTTATGTCCATGTATTCCAACAAGCTGCCCGAGTGAACATATTTTGGTATTTTAAATTAGGAATTAACGCGGCAACACACATGTTTGAATTTATTTGTGTTTGCTGGATTTATCTCTTTCTGTCTATCGTATGCAGGCCTCGCTCAGGCACGTTGTAGAGTTTTATAGTGGAAAGTTTTATTATTATTATTATTTAACCACTATACATAGCAAGTACAACATCCAGTAGCTACAATTATTATATCGGCTACCTAAAAACCTAAATGAATGTTCGACTACATATTGATGATGCGTTATAAAAGTAAAAAAACTAAATAATTTGACTTCGATAGTTACCAATATATTGTTTATTACAAAACTATGTGTTCGCAAAATTTTATATGTATGGTACAATTGCTGCTAAAATAAAATGGAACATCCTTGTATCTGCAGTGGATGTTAATGATTTATATTGCCACCAGAAATCGCTTAATGGAACGGTACAGAGTGAAGCACGCAGTCCTTCAAAAATGTTTTCGAAAAATTGGAAACCTAACGTGAAAATGCTATTTGGCAAGAACCAATAAGAATATTCAAATATTGGTTTGTTAGTGTTGTGTTTATTTCTAAACATTATTATTCGTGCAGTATGGACGAGATGCATTTTGAATATATTCGGCAAATCCCGTACATTTATTTGAACGTTAGTAAATTATTGTGTAAATGTAGGTGCTGCTCTTCTGCAAATTGTATACAGTTATGGTAGAAGTTTTATTAATTCCATGCACGTCAAGAGTAAAAGGCAGTGTCTTTGATGAGGCAACCATGTCAAATAGGATGGTGCTTTGAGCTTGAAACCCTGATCCTAGGACTTCAATACAAAATAAAAGGGTACATATATTATTGCAGATGCGACATGGGAGTGGAGGCAATCATTCTCTATTCTTTTATATAAATTATGCACTAAATTTTCCGTACAAATATTACAATTTCAATAACAAACGTGAGCAGAAATTCAGGTACATATAAACGACAACAAGGCAAAAAGGTAAACCATAGTAACATGATACAAAATATAAACCCTATACACATCAGAAAACATAATAAAAAATATCGCATTTCCCAATTAAAGAGAGTTTCTTCAGGTTACGTAGGAAAATTCAACAACAATAAATTCTTTCTCAAGTACATATTGACTTCATTTATGTATTTTCCTAACAGAATCTAATACTAAAATTCTCAAGCAACAATTACATCATACAATCTGTAACTAGCCCGAAAACTCAATAAAACACACCCAACATGAGTATGGGACATCAGAATTACTGGCTGGAAGCATGCCCCTAAACTTATGCAATCCAAGCTAAGCAAAATTCGACCAACCTTGATTTATGATCTGCTGACACGAAACAAACAACCTTAATTTTTCGTGACTACTCAAGCAACCTTAAATCCTCATTAAACATAACATAATATTGTACCTTCCTCGGGCATAGTAACATTATATATATTCAAACCAAAGCTAACACATATCTTATGCTTTCCTACCGCTCGGCCATCTCTGCCTTTCTCTGTGCCTGGCAGCAGTATTTATGTCAGCTCTGCCCCCTCCCATGAGCTTCCTTGACCAATGGTGAAGCATCTCGAACGTTCCTGTAGCAGGTCGTTGAACATCGCAGCGCCAAGGCAGACATACGGCGACAGCATGAAACACGGCTGCAGTTGGCAGTCGTGGAGAGTATCGCTCCCGCCCGATGACGTCAGGGGGCTCGCCAAATCAGCTGTTCTGGCGGGCATTCAAACAGCTCCTGCTTCGGTAATGTTCGGCAAACTCCGGCGAGGGGTTATTGTGGCGCCACACCAAGCCAATGAGCGCCGGCAGCATCGACGTCTTCACAACCAAGCAATTTTGGCGAAAGTGTAGAGTCCAGCAGCAATTTGAGGTAATTCGCAAATCTTAATATTATAAAATGAAGTGTCCTGACACTCTCACTCACTCATCAACGCACAGCCCAAACCGAGAACCATGACATTTCGAGGAAAGTTTCCCTTTGCCCCGTAGGCACCAACTAAGAAAGGATTTTTCGAAATTCTATAATTAAGGAAGTGAAAAGGGGTGGAATATGTTTTAAAAGAATTCTTGATATCTCATTAACCGGGAATGCTATCATAAATTTTTTAACTTCATAATATTGCCCAAATAAATGCATATTCGCAAATTTTTCAATTTTGCGAAATTCGAATATTAAGGGGGTGAAAAGCCGTAAAATGTGTTTTTCATTAATTCGCGATTTCTCCTAACCCACTTCAGATAGTGAGGTGATTTTTTTTTTAAATTATGCTTAAGTAAATATCCAAAACATATTTTTACAATTTTTTGAAATTTGTCTTTGAAAGCTCTTAAAAATAAAACGTGTTTTAATATTAATCCCACTTATCTCCTAAACCAGTGGAAATATTGAAATGGCTTTTGCTTTAAAATAAATCTTACATAAATATAAAAAAACATTTCAGGATTTTTTGACATTCGTTCTTGAAAGCTGTTAAAAAAATAAAATGTGATTTCAAATAATTATCTGTACCGCTTATAGGCCCTACAAATGATTTTAAAAGCATCTGAAACTTTAATTCTCTAAGTTTGAACTATAACATCGGAACTCTTTTCTGTTGCAACAACACTGCTAACTATCAAGCCGATCAATGCCTCAGAGCTCGCCAGTAAGCATTTTTATTTCAGCTGCAACCTCAGAATAGATAAAGCGTAGCGCATGTTTGCCTTCTTCTGGTGTGCGGACTTCCTCGAGGTTAGTATTTTTGAAGCAATCAGGTATTCACCTGTTGCGTGGTTCATTTTTCTGCGCCCCTGTCATACAGACAAGCACGACCGACTTCCAGAAAAGGAAGAGTGCACACGTCAGGCGGAGTTACCACGAATTGTGCGAAGAAAAGTGAGGTTATGTCCGCCCTCCTTATTTGCATCCGAGGTTGATGCGACTTTTTCGTCGCATCACGTCATAATTTAGTCATCGCTACACTCTAAAAAATAGTTTGTAAATTTACCAGACGTGCGTATAGGAGCGCTAAGAAAGTAGGTATGGTAGAATAGTTTCCCAGGCATCCATGGTAACACTCCTAAACCTAATAATTATTATAAAACAGTCAAATGCATACTAAAGTTACCAGACTTTTATTGTTACATTTGTAAACGTTTGCATGTTTACAAGACGGAAGTATGGTAACTGTCCCATACGGCGTCTGGGATAATAACTTCCTAAACATTTGAGGAGGTTTTTTTACAGTGTAGGGACCGGAAAATTTCACGGGTTCACTGACTTGTAGGTTAGCCTTCAAGAATATATATGTAGGCTGCTCAAGTAGACAGTGTCTACTCATTAGCTGCTCGATATTACAGTGATGCCACGTGATTGGACCTGTATTCATTTGCTTCTATGATACTGGATCAGTGCATTCCAGGATGAATCATGTAAGTCAAAGGCCAAACACGAAAGTATCACGAACGTAAGCTTGTTTAAATTCTAACTTGTGCAATAAAGAACGCGAGTTTTCATGTTCGTCGTCATTCCGTACCGCAACGTTATGCTCCAGCTAAAAGCCGTTCTTCATCAAAAAAGTCAAAATTTCATATATGTACAAGACTTCAGTGGTGTGGGTGAGGGGAGGGGCAGGGTAGGCATTTGAACCCACCCTAAGTTTTAATATTACAATTTCTGCCAGTTTTATGTTCAATATTTAAAGTCGAAAACCACTCAAAATAGCACCAATTTGCACACTAAAATCCAAATTTCCCCGGGGAGGATCCCCGGACCCTCGGCTTTAATAAGTCGTTATAGGTAAAAACACGTAAATAAATTTCTGTCAACGATAATGTAATCACCCCCCCTTCCCCTCTGGCAAGAATATCTCCCGCCGCCACTGCTAGACTTGAAGACAACACTTTTTTATAATATTTTCGCAAAAAACTTTTGTATATTGTGCGGTTTTGCATATTGACGCGTCCAGTGGCGACTCGTGGGTTGTTGCCAGGTAGGGCTGCAGTTGCCAAGAGCTGTACAGGATTATACGCTGGTTGGCTCTACAGCCACTGACACGCTGACGTGCAGGTGCTTCTTACTACTGAGTGGTCACAACACATCTAGTAGCAGGCAAATATTTCATGGCCGTTGGTCTACAGCGCGTTCAAGTTCCGACTATCTGCAGCCCCACCTGGCAACAACCCACGAACCGCCACTGGACGCGTCAAAATAAACTTTTTACTGTTTCTGGCGTGAAGACTGTGCTTAAGGTACGTGTCTCTCGTGCTTCTTGTATAGCTTAAAGGAACCTCAGAGGTGTAGTGGTCAAAGCTCTCGCCTCCCACCACGGCTATCCAGGCTTGATTACTAGTAGGGTCGGTCCCGATTCATCGCATGTAGGAAACATGGCGTGCACTGCAATTGGCCAGAGGGTTTCTCGGGGATTTTCGTTGCTACTACATTTCTCATCGTTGGTAATTGGTAGGGTCATGAACTTTTCGCGAAAAGAATTTTGCCTCAGTTTGTTTCATTGTCTTACGCACACATCCTCAGTTATGCTTCATGATTAGAGCCAGTGATTTTTGGTGAAAATAATTCTGCAACAATGTGTTGCAGTGCTTTTTGTGAACACCTGTTTCTCTGCTTCATGGTCAGTGATAGGAAGTTTTTAACTTTCTGCTTCTCGGCGTCCTACCCGCAAATCACGGACTTGTGGTGTCGCGGTAACATTGTTCTGGTTGGTGCAGTCAAATGAGCCATGTCTTCTGTCCTATTATTTTCTGCCAATAACCACGGACCAGAGTAGCAGGTGTGCACGTAAGGCATTGAAACAAGTTGTCGCAGAATTCTTTTCACCAAAAATCACTGGCTCTATTCATGATTATTGACAGTGTGTCTTTGTGAAATGGCGTATCTTAAGTGACAGAGCCAATCACAGTAAGTCTGCACCACGGTCGCAGAAGAACAGGTCTGGACACTCGCCTGGAAACTTGATCCCCTTGTTTGGCTGTAGTTCACCAAGTTACTGAGAATATTGTGTTTTATTGGTGCTGATGTTAGGGTGGACGGACTCAAACTCCGCCCACTTCCTTCCAATTTATCAAAATTTATTTTTTTAAAATCAATTTACGAAATACTTCCTTCGCTCACAAATCTTTATTTACTTTATAAATTTAACAGTGGAAGGAAGTGGGCAGAGTTTGAGTCCGACCGCCCTAACTGAAGCGCCAACAAAACACAATATTCTCTGTAACTTGACGAACTACAACCAAACAACAAGGGGGTCAACCAAAATACATTGGTAGATAGGCGAGTGTCCAGACCTGTTCTTCTACGACCGTGGCCTGCAGCAACGCCATGCGTCTGTAATTTGCAGGCAGAACCTCAAGACATGTAAGGGTTAAAACACCCAGTCGCTGTCTACGAAGCAAAATTACATAATGTGATCGTAAAGCAATGAAACAAACGGGGGCAAAATTTTTCGCGATAAGTTCATGGTCCTAGTAATTGGTAGAGACTGGAAAATTCCGCGGGTTCACCGACCTGTAGGCTAGCCTCAAAGAATATATATGTACTCAAGTAAACAACAACTGATCATTGGCTGCTCGCTGATACAGTGGTATGAAGCACGTTAAGTTATGTTTTCATTATTTGCGCAGAAACTTCCAGAAAATGTCAAACAAGTAGAGACATGCAAAATTCGCGTTATCGTTTGGTAGCAGACTAAACTTCACTTTCCTGTACATAACAGAGCATAATCTGTGGTTAAATTGGCCACGAACTTTTATGTGTTGTCATTTACGTGTGTTACGTCTTTACAGAGATTGGCCTCTCTACCGTGTAAGCATTCTCCGTGGCAAGTCACGACAATATCGGTCAGCGAGAGACGTCGAACGAGCCTATAGTCCCTTGGAGTCTAGTCAGCTGTGAGAGAATAACGCGAATTTTGCATGTCTCTACAAATAAGTCATGGGCAGGGCCCGGTAGTTTTCACGAAAAGATTTTTGCAGCACTTTGTTTCAGTGCCTTGCTTGCGAACCTGCATCTCTGCTTTGTGGTCAGTGATTGGATGTTTTAACATACAACGTCTGAAGATTAAACCCTCAAATCACGGCCGTGTTGTGTCACAGTTATCCACGTACTGATCGGCACAGTCAAATGAGTAGTAACTCTACACACAAGAACACTCTGCCATATTAATAGAGACATGCAAAATTCGCGTTATCATTTGGTAGCAGACGGAACTTCACTCTCCTATACATAACAGAGCGTAATCTGTGATTAAATTGGCCACGAACTTTTATGTGTTGTCATTGACGTGTGTTACGACTTTACAGAGATTGGCCTCTCTACCGTGTAAGCATTCTCCGCGGTAAGTCACGGCAATATCGGCCAGCGAGAGACGTCGAACGAGCCTATAGTCACTTGGAGTCTAGTAAGCTGTCAGAAAATAACGCGAATTTTGCATATCTCTACATATTAATCATGAAGTTGAGCTGCAGGTGTTCACGTAAGAC
>PNEQ01117454.1:0-74253 GCA_003012365.1 Medauroidea extradentata | reverse complement strand
CAGAATGAACACTGCACTCAGGTCTATGCTACTACTATTTCTAATATCTACTGCTACGTCTAGATCTTCTGGGAACGAGAGCTAATGACGGACAGGTTAATTTAAGAAATATAATGAGACAGGATGAGGGTGGTGGGCGGGGGTTGCCTCACTTGGCAGCGGAGGGTCGGGACCGAATGCGCCTCCACCAATGTTACAATTTTAGCCTGGGAAGGGGAAGATAAATAAGCCAGAGATGGAAGGTAATAAGAGTTTATTAGAATAGAGAACAAGGAAATACAGCCATACAGAAATAGAGACGAGTGGAAGGGTTAGGGTAAGGCGATAGGAGATAGGTAAAGGATCGCTCTCCTTCCCTAAACCAACAGGAACTCACCTCTAGTGCCGCCGTTGGAGCTAGTTCTCTAGCCAGAGGGTCGCACCCAGACTCGAACCCAGAGTCCCCAGGTGCGGTCGCCGCCCGAGCAGAAGACTCTCTCGTCGACTCTCTTCTCCAACTTCTTCTCGGTAGCTAGCTCGATGTCTATACCATTCTTCGCACCCCCACCCGGCCGTCAAAATCCTCTCCTCTGATTGGCTCCCAGCTATGCCCAGAGGTGGAGCAATCCATGCTGAATCCAGGAGTTTGTAAGGTGTTGGGTAAGTGTTAAGACCCACTTAACTCCTCGAGTCATCGGATTCCTGGGATACCACTGTTGCCGCAATCCGCCACTTTTTGGTGACTTGTTGATTACTCAGCACCCACTTACTGCCGTCCTGCGACGCCACTGACGCCGCGGGGTTGTGCAATCGTCTTCCTACTCTTCCGCGACGCCACCGACGCCGCGGGATTGCGACACCGTAACAAGACGGTTTGAGAGAACTGAAAATAATTGTTTTAAATAAATATGTTACTTAACTTCTGTGGGAAACAAATTTAAAAATCTGAAATATTCTTCTTTCTTAATTGATGCTATGAATTGTAATAATCGAAAGAGGTTTAAAATAAATTTAAAGGCAAATAAAATGGCATGTTTTAAAAGTCTTATGCTGTGAAGAAAAATTACTTATGTTAAGACACTTAGAAAACAACGTATTTAAAATCTTTCATGTCGCAAATTCGAGGTTTGTCATCGATACACGTGGGTTGATGACATCATGTGTATATTTACGGGAGGTCAGAATTTTAACTAGATACATATATGTATCAAAACCACTGAGAAATTGCAGCAAAAGAATCGAACACTTTGGTAGTAATACGAGTTTGTTTCCTAGGTTTGCCGGTTACCGGTTAACTTGAAAACATTACATCTCAAGATATTTCCATCAACAAAATAAAACAGATTTTTGTTCGGATAACACGTTGAAGTAAAATGTAACTGCTATAGAAGTTTCCATTGGGAAAAAAAAAAAAAAAAAAAACATTCACCTACAGGAGTTGGACCTTCCGCATAAACGTTACGTTGTACCATCGTGGTTATAATACAGATTTGTAAAGAAAAATGCTTTTGTAAATCACAAAACAAATTATTTAGTTCTAACATTAAATACTTTTCTTAAGATTCAATACTTGTTTCACATGTAATATTATGAATTTGACATATTCTAAACGTCATATTTATTTGACGTCAACTAATCTGCATTTTGTAAAGGAGTTAAGATTTAATATTAAATTTCCGAAACTAGTCAAGCCTTTTTATTGGACAAGATGTTATAATTAATACCTACAAGATAAACAATGTCCTATACAAATATAATGCAATAGTATTTTTGGTATAGGTTAGTTTAATTCTATTCAATTAATAATTAAATATGTAGAGAGAACCGTTATGCTATTAACGAACTCATTTGTTAATCCTGACGATTGTTAACTAATTTAAGGCCACAGTCATTTTATTAAAATAAATTGACTAGTACAATGTTACTCTAAATTGTTCAAAGTTATTGTCAGCGGAGGTAACTTTAGACATGAAGGGTGACTTAAGGATCTCGCCGAAAAATATTTTTCGCATATAAGGCAGTCGTGAATGAAGAAATTTACTTGATGTAAATTTCAAATAATAAATATCCTAGTAAGATTTAATTACAATATTCTCACAGTTGACAATTAAGGAAAATAAACGCAGTATGGAGTTGTCTCAAAGTCACCCACGTGTCCAAAGTTACCCGCCGTTTACGGTACCATAAACAACGGTAATTATCGTATGCTACGTCTGAAAGACTGGATTTAGTTTCTTGGACATACTCAATTGCGGTATAGATGACGGTTCAAGAAAACTCAAGGTAATGGAAAAACATAAATAAGTTGAGTTTTCTTCAGTCAACAGGATACACACACAACAGTAGGGACCCTTGTTTTTCGCGAAAATAATTTTGCCTCACTTTGTTTCAGTGCCTTACGTGCACATCTGCAGTTCTGTTTCGTGGTCAGTGATTGGATATTTTAACTCTCACGAGCCTTGGGATTCTACCGGCAAAACACAGACGTGTGTTATTGCAGGAACGTTACTGTAATTGGCTCAGTCAAATGATATACGGCTCGTCACATAGACAATAACCATGAAGCAGAATTGCATATGTGGACGTAAGACCCTGAATAAAACTGGGGCAAAATTATTTCCGCAAAGTATATGCGTCCCTACTCATCAGTCATATATATCGCAATGGAGTATGTCCTAGAAACTAAATACAGTCATATACTCCCATTGGACAGTTCTTTCAAATATCTTGCGTCTGCAAGTCGAAACGTATTCAGTGAAAAAATAACATAATTAATTAACTACACAACGTTACGTAGACCTAAACGAATTACGGCTTTGACCGAAGAGAACGTTGCGGTCGGCGTTTGGGGTGATGTATTAATGTCTGAGATCTGGCGTCGACACACGCCCACTCTTCATCATAAACTCTCCCCCACCACCCTAACACACATGTATCCCACCTCCCAGAACCCCTGGGTAAAGGGAGGGGACCGTTTACAGCCTGGTAATTTACTGCAGGAGCCACCAACGCTCGCTGTGCTGGCTTCTACTTTGACGATGTTTTCCCCGGCCTCCATTCCACGCCATAAACGCCCCGCCAGGAGTCGAGGGAATGTTGGAAGTAGGGTAGAGAGGTGTCGCCGCCAATCTGCACGGCGGTGTGTCGTCGCAGGGGATTTACGGCGCTGCCGTGTGCCGGGGAACGAACATCTGGGGTGACGGTTAAAAAAAAAAAAACCTTTTCACTGCCGACGGTTACGCCTCGAAAAAACACCCCCCCTCCCCCCCACACACACACTCAAATCCTACACACATGCACCCCGCCACGGGATTCCACGCCCCGGTGCGTCGACTCATATGTATCGCCTTCGGTTTGGACCGTTAACCTGTGATCCTTGTGTCATCATGGGCACGTCCATTGAATTCTTCCTCTGCAGCGTAGAACCTCAGCGTCACACAGTTAGAGATGATGGTTAAAGGTAATTAGGGACAGGAATTATTGGTGAAAAGATTTTTGCCCCAATTTGTTTCAGTGCCTTACGTACACACCTGCGGCTTAACTTCATGGCTATTGACAGAGTGTTTTTCTGCAGAGTCGTTATTCATTACACTGTGCCACTCAGTGTACGGATAACTGCGACACATCACGTCTGTGATTTGCGGGTTTAACTGCAAGACTCTGGGTGTTACGGTAGTCAACCGCTGACTACAGAGCAGAGATGCAGGTGCGCACGTAAGGCACTGAAACAAAGTAGTGCAAAAATCATTTCGCGAAATTTCCTATCTCTAAAGAAATTTTTTTGTGTCAACATAAACTTGAAAACACTTTAGATTCTTATGACGTGTATGATTTGCAGGGACTGGAAAATTTCGCCAATTCAATTACCTGTAGGCTAGAATCCATTATGCCATGCATACTCAAGCCCGGACTATTAGTCATCTAGCTGCTACTCAGTGAAACAGAAGACAATGAACGAATAGACGGGGCTTGAGCATGCATAGTATAATGGATTCTAGCCTGCATGTCATTGAATTCGCTAAATTTTCCAGTCCCTAATGATTTAGTGAATTACGTCTGACACAACGTAGATGTCTGCTGGCTAATAACTGGCATCTTACATTACAATAGAGAGATTACTAGATAACAGCTCCACGAACAAGAGAAAGCTAGTAATCTGTCGATAAGTTGAACGTACGTTGAAATCTAGCATACGATAAAGTTTTCCCGCGATAAACCATCATCTCTAATGATGGTTAGAAACTATGGCTTATCGCGGGAAAACTTGACTATTTGCTAGGTTTCAAGGCACGTCAGCTTATCAGAATATTACTGGATTTCTCTTGAACGTGGAGCTGTTACCCTATTTGACTGAGGCAATAAGAATTCCGCTGTTGCAATATTTGATGCCTGTTATTGGCCTGCAGACAGCTACGTTATGTCAGACGTATATCACCCAACTGTACATGTGGCAAGAAATCACAGAGGTTTTAAGGGTATTTTGGCACAAAAAATGTTCGCGATATATCATCGTCTCTACACACAGTGTAGCCGTTTATGTTAACATACATACATACAGATAAGACTTTGCGCGGCGAAGCATTTCAGTGGTTTCAGCTTTAAGGAATGAAGTTTAAGGTCACGCATGAGTTTATTAAAAAATGTATCTATTTTTCTTGGGAATTCTAATTTGTAAGTCCTGAAATAGAGTAAATATCGTAAAACCCTCTGGTAAATATGTAGAAGTATAAGACATTTTAAAGATTCACCTACAAAATAATATAACAGAAAGTAACAAAAGAGTCGGTAAACTGTGCAACTAATGCGTGCGCACCCAAACTGTGGGTTTGAGACAAGTGATAAAATATAACAAAATAAAACAAAAACCATTAAACTCATCACTAGAGATGATGGTATACCGCGAAATTGTTTTGTACCAACATACCCTTGAAGACGCTGTAGTTTCTTGCAACATGTAAGATTGGCTGATGTACATCTGACACAACGTAGCTGCCTGCAGACCAATAATAGGTATCAAATATTACAATAGCGGGATTCTTATTGGCTCAGTCAAATAAGGCAACAGCTCTACGTACAAGCGAAAGCCAGTAATGTTCTAGTAAGCTGAACGTATGTTGAAATCCAGCAAACAGTCATGTTTCCCCGCGATAAACAATCATCTCTACTCATCACTAGTGACCCCTGCGAGAATTTTTCCTCACTTTGTTTCGGTGCCTTACGAGCACAACTGCAGTTCTGCTTCGTGGTCAGCGATTGGATATTTTAACTGTCACAAGCCTTGGGATTCTACAGGCAAATCACAGACGTGTGGTGTTGCAGGAACGTTATCGTAGATGGCTCATCCAAATGAGATATAGCTCTTCATATAGACACGCTACCAATAACTATTTAGCAGAATTGTGGATGTGCACATAAGGCACTGAAACAAACTGGAGCAAAATTCTTTTCGCAAAAACAGGGTCCCTACACATCGCAAATTGAGGCGCGCTGGTTGGTTCAGTTTACCGTGAGCAACAAGCAACGTCAGTTTGAAAGGTTACATTTTTTTTTTGCATTAACATACCTGCAATCTTAAAACAGTCATAATCTGGACATCTGTAAGTCATGGCAGTTTATCGAAAAATTTAATTCCATTTAGATTCACAAATAAATAAATTTCAAGTAGTAAGTGAACCCAATAGCAGGATATCACATCCCAAGAGACATACTATGAACCTAGGAGTCCACAGACTTCTACCGTTCATTTAGTGATGTTATGAAATAAGAAAGACAGAATTTAAGAGAGTGACACGTGGGAGTACCCCGAGAAAACTCGCCAGTCAACGGCAACTTCCGTCATGTTTTCCACATCCTAAAGCCCCTCTGGGAATCGAACCCGGATCCCCTTTCTAAAACGGGAGTTTTCTGCCCACCACACCGGTGCCCTTCAATGAAATGAGCTCCTCCTACTTGTAAAATAATGGTATTGCAAAAGTAACAACGCACGTGATAACTAATCGATTTTTGCAATGAGTTTTATGACTAACTAATTTTGAATTTACGCTATTTCAAGCGAATGGCGGAACGTCACTTATCACTACTAATAAACCTAAGACGTATACAAGAAGAAATTAAAGACGAAACAATATTATAATTATTTGCAGAAAAAAAAACAGAATATGCGAACAAAACTAGGACAGTTTGTTGCACAACGCATCAACAGATGAAGTAAGTTGAGCTATACAGCTATACTTTAAAAATCGTTTCATTAATTTATTGTTATCTATAGCTTCCTATTTGACATTCCTAAACGTAATACTGTAGAAAATTCTGCTGTTTTGTTTGCTAATAATTAATTATTCATAATACCACTAGAAACTAGCTAAGATACGTCGGGTATTAGTTCAGTTATACACCCACACGATAAGGGATGTACCATAATGTTAATCCTCTTCCAAACTCTTCCAGAAAGACAGAATATCTCAAAATCTGCGGTCTTAATCCGTGGTCCTGCCATTTGAACTTAAAGCGCTTATTTGCGCCGTAGGGAATAATTTCTCGTCTTGTTTCCCTTCATCTTCCCGTAAGTCCCCGTAATTATGCCTCCCTCGAGCCCTTGATTGTTCTTGATTGTTATCGCATAACTGTGGAGTGTCCCATCTCCTTGGGCGAGTTTCCTTAGGTACACGTTCAGAGGAGTCTGCAACATTTCTGCCTTCTGAATGTTTCAAGTACCTATAATTCCTGTGGAATCAGCAGGCATTCCTCGGTTGTTCACCGGCATGTAACGAGCCAAACTCTAACAGCACACTCAGGAAGACACTGCTTAAGTTTCGCAGTAGAACATCTTAGCAGATTATACAATGGCTCGTGATACAAGCACCAACCGATCAAAATAATATTTCCTAGACCACCTAATAAGAATTATACATGCGAAAGAACTGAATTTATTTGTATTATTGTTTGAATCGTACAGTATTCGACATTGAAAGAGTACACTAGGGATACTTATTAAGTAAGTTAGAAAAAAAGCAACCTACTAGCAGACATTTCAGTTTACTATATGGACAACCATTTCTTTAGAAGAAAAAGCAGCAGGATTTAAATCACAATAATTTCACTACATCATCAAACATCTTTGATTAATACGTAAATATTCAAAGAATGTTAAGTGATGAAATCATCCACTTATTTACGTGGATAAGAGCTAAGAACGACTAACCACAAATTTGTTTCGCGTAAACCAGGCGTTCCTATACAATTTACTATGGCGCTAGGGTAAATGAGGGTTATTAAGATATTAGGTGTTCAGGGCTGGCGTAGTATTCAGTACGCGGTTTTTTGGTGTAAGAAACATGTTACGATATTACATTGTAAAACTCGAAACAATTATACTAAACCCGAAAGGAGATAGATAACGAAGGTTATGAAAGAAAGATATATTTAGATAAAATAGCCACTGAGGTGGACAGTCCCACCTTAATCGTGTTGCCGGGGCTTATGGGTTGTTATGGTTAAGACGATCGGAACTACGTCGTATCTCGACGTCCTGGTGCATGCTGGTAGCGAAGTGACCCGGCGTCGATATAATAACTGACAAACACCGTCGATAGCGTCATATGCTCCTATACCGCCCCGTACGTGCCAACTTGTATCCCCGTTTCTGGCTGTCGGAATGGGGGACTCCTTGACTGTCGCATTGTATTCATTGTTTAATATTAATTAATTCTTGACAGGTAAGCCTGGTTAGGAAACTATGATTAGAGATTACTGTATATCGCGAAAAATGTTTTGTGTCAACATACCCTTGCAGCGTACATGATTCGGTGATATACTTCTGAAACAACGCGTGAGTCTGCTGACCAATTAAGAGGCAACAAATATTAAAATAGCGCGATCCTTATTGGCTCGGTCAAATAGGGCAACAGCTTGACGTGCAAGAGAAAGCCAGCAATAGTCTAGTAATTTGAACGTGTGTTGAAATCCAGCAAACAGTCAAGTTTTCCTGCGATAAATCATCATCTCTAACTATGATATGTCTGAGTGCTAAGACGACTGACCTGTCACGGCCTGGTTGTTATATACTGTTTTTTTTACCCAGGAATATCGCATGGGTAACTAAACTATAAATTGAATGCACGTAATAATTTATCTGAAACAAGTAGGCTGTCTATATACATAAAATGAAGTGTTACACTCACTCACGCACTCATCAACGCACAGTCCATACTGCTGGACCTAGACACATGAAATTAATAAGGGTACGTCCCCTCACGCCTCAGGCACTCACAAAAAAGAAATTTTTGAAATTCGAAAATTTAGGGGATAAAAAGGGGGACATTTGCTTTCAGCGAAACCGTTGAGATATCGAGGTGATTTTCGTTCTCACTGAATCTTCCAAAAATACATATTTCCTTATTTTTCGATTTTTTAAATTCAAAAATTGAGGGGGAGAAAAGAGCCTAAATTGTGTATTCAACCAATCCTTAATAGAGCTTAAAACTGTTGAGCTATCAAAACGATATTTTTGAAATTAAACCTTATAGGTCACTAAAAAAACGCGGTTTTAATTAATCATCTGTACCAATTAAAGCTATTGAGACATCGAGGTAATTTTTAATAGGAATAAAGGTTACATAAACATATAAAAATTTTTTAAAAATTTTAAAATTATAGAAATTAAAAGGGGGAGGCGTAAAATGTTTCAGAAATCCCAAAATACTGGCTTGACCACGGATAAATAAGTTAATGGTTGCTACTTGTCGCCATATTGTTTACATGTATACCTTTTTGAACATGGGCCTGTATATAAACACATTTTATTTCTTAAGAACAGTGGCGGCTCGTGGGTTGTTGGCAGGTAGGGCTGCAGATAATCGGAACTGTACACTCTTGATGAACGCACAGTGTACCAACGACCATGAAATATTTGCCAGCTACTAGATGTGTTGTGACCACTCAGTAGTAAGGGGCACCTGCACATCAGCGTGTCAGTGGCTGTAGAGTCAACCAGCGCACAACCCTGTACAGCTCTATATTTTTTTGATACGAATTCCGTGCATGGCAAGGTGACTGGGAACTGCTGCGATATTATAGGCCTATACGCACATGTTATTGGCAGCGGGCAGGAGAATTAATTTTCTATTTTAAGCTGCTTTCCTTACGGCATAAGCACCCAGAAACCACCGATATCTCATAAACCTGGTGAGGTATTGTTATGCTTTGGGAGTTAAAAACCGTAAAATGTGTTTTCACCTTGTCCTAAATACCTCATTAACACGATAAGCTATCGTTATAGTTTTTTTTTTTATTTCCATGAGGGCAAAACCGCGGCCGGGCAGCTAGTCACAGCATAGGATATATGGAAACTAAACTTTATTTCTTTCTAAGAGGCTGAGGTTAAACTACTCTTCTTACAACATGACGATCCGTGGCGATTCCCGGTGGACTACGTCTTATTTCCTCAATTGTTAAACAATCGTTGGATGAAGGGTTTTCTCAAGGTACTTCGCTTACAATTCACTGTTGCTCAACACTCATTTCACATCATTCTCATTAGCGCTGAAGACACTGATTTGCGTCTCTGGCTCAGTCACAAATGTTTTCCTTCAATAACTACCGATCAACTATGCCTTGTGTAAAGCAAGCGTTACCAAAAAGAAAAGATTTGCAGTTAATTTTGCCTGGCGTATTAGTTTCGTGTTTAACACATAATTATTTTACTGACTACAAATTTTTATCAGTAACAAAAACAAAATTTTTGTGGTTATCACTAGAAAACTTTTCGCAGAGTCAAAGATTACAAAATATTTTGTGGCTGCCGCGCTACTTCCTATTAAGTGTAACTAATATTTACCTACAACGATGCAACTGTATGTACGACAAAAACAAATTTCTATACAAGGAAGAGATTTGAATGTTATATGGTACTAACAAAATACACTCTTACACTAGCAATTTAAAGTTAGGAAATATACTTTCATCAAGCTTTATTTATACATCGGCCTGTGACATGTAAATTTACTAAACTCATTACTTTTATAGAAGTGTATTTTCTATGTACACAGACAATACAAAGCACAGTCATCGTATACCAATATTATACTGAGAGCCAAGATTCGTCAAGAAAAAACAAACCTGTTTGACAAAACCATAATTGGCTTGTTGGTAAAGAGTCAAATGAATATTGTTGCTGCTGAAACCAAAGTTTTTTTTTTGCAGACGTTATTTTGTTACCAAAATGTGTTTTGTATGGTTGTCATGTGTAAATATTGGTTTCGGCAACAAAATGAGGGTCTTTTATGAATCGTTAAAAATAGTCATCACTAGGGCCCGGTAGTTTTCGCGAAAAGATTTTTGCCCCACTTTGTTTCAGTGTCTTACGTGCACACCTGCAGTTCAACTTCATGGCTATTGACAGAGTGTTTTTGTGTAGAGTCGTTATTCATTTGACTGTGCCAATCAGTACACGGATAACTGTCGCACATCACGTCTGTGATTTGCGGGTTTAACCTCCACACGCTGGGTGTTACGGCATCCAATCATTGACCACAAAGCGGAGATGCAGGTGCGCACGTAAGGCACTGAAACAAAGTGCTGCAAAATACTTTTCGCGAAAATTACCGGGCTCTAGTCATCACATAGTATTCAACTTTTGCTCTCTGCTTGTGAAGGGTGTACTTTACGATTGCTGACAGAAATAATGTGTTTGGTGGGGCAAATGTGTAGCTATATTGCTGTACAATTTCATGGCAACTACTCGAATGTATACCGCATGTTCAAAAACTCAATGCCCAAATTGAAAGGGAAGTTGAAGGATACAAATACATACAAATTTGGCGAAATAACTATACATCGGAAACAAATAGTTTACGGGTAATGGATATTCAGAGGAAACGGGTGTGTTTCAGAAGACGACGACGGCAATTATTTACGGTGATTTATTAACTGAGCAATGTCACGATAAACGTTCAAAATTATCAGCATTAATCTCCGCGCAGAGGCGGTAACGATGTAGCATGGTGTCCCATGTTCGCTGGAAAACAGTGCGAGTGGATTTTGCTGTGTGTGTCTGTGCCCGCTACACACATTCGTGCACCTACCTGCGCCTCCGAGTCAACAGTAGCAAAAGACACGTCGATAGCAATGTAGTCCCACAGGCAAGTGGAATAGTGTGAGATCCAGGAAACTTGCTTGTAGCACTAGTGCCTGCACGATAGTCGCAATACCAACAGAGTTGCAGTATCAGCGTGGAGCGATACACATGGAGAGAACTGTAAGACATGCACTCTGTTTGCGGTGCGGCTGAAGGCAACAATCAAAGAGGCTTTCACAGTAAGTGAATTGTTTGGTTTTACCAATTTTACTTTTCCTGTCAATTTTACTGCCGTTTTACTCCTATTGACGAATATATTTGTACGTAAATTATATGCCGCATGTGCTGAGACTGACCATACGATAGACGCTTAATCGTCTTGTCGTCTCGCTACTTTTGATTTCACTGCTACAGACGTTTTAGTTAAGCTATCTAGTGGGCGTTCATCTACATTGATCATGCAACATTCACTCAAAATCTGGCACTACAACTGATCACAAATAACTTTGCTTCAGTTGGTCAATCAGAACATCGCTCATTGACTCATACTACTCATTGTGATATTGCGTTACCAGGAAGCCACGTATACTTCAACCACCCTCTAAACACGACAAAAGGAAAAGGGTGCAGTGGAAGTGTGTAATTTGTTCACGGGTAAGGCATGTGCAACAGAAAGCAAGCTTTTATTGCACACTGTGTGGGATTTCTGCAGTATTGTGCAGCCGCCAGACCCCACGTGACTGTTTCTCTTATCATGTGCAACATGGGAGTCCAATTAGATGTGTTGCTGTTCTGTCCTTTTTGTAACTATTTATGTTTTTATCCACAAGTTCATAGATCCCATTATTCATAAATAATGTGCGTAACTAATTATTTGTTTTTTTTTTATGTATTTTGAATAAACATGAAAATATATTCTATTTAATATCATGTTATATAATTGAAAATGTGAAATGAAGGTTTTCTATTTTGTCTTCATCTGTTCCATTATCTAACTAAGAGTGTGCAGTTAAAGAATTATGTGTTTTACTTTATTCAATTCATTTATTAACAAAAGTTCGCTACCTATTTGAGTACTGCCAGCAGGACATTTTTTAAGAAGTTGCAACGTACAAAAGTCCTTCCAGAAGGGTTTCCGGCAGGACTCTGGCTTGTACAATCTGTTATAAAGTAACAAAACACGATGTTAGCTCAGGAACAATATTATTTAGTTTATAACAGAATATACACATAATAATGTGATAGTGCACACTGTCTTAAAGTTCGCTGTTATCTGATATCTGGAAAGCATCACCGTGTCTTGTATTACTTTATAGTATACTATAGGATGTTCACGATAAAGTGAGCACTTTTGAATAACAGCATCTAGTCTAGAATAGAAATTTAAAAACATTATTTATTTTGATCTCAGATGATAACTTTTGAGTGCTATACAAGCTGTCAACATTCTATTTGAGGTAAGTATCAACAGCGGTAGGTGATTTATAACTGCCATACGCTCCTGTTCTCGAATCAGACACGTTCACTGTAGAAGTAGTGTACTATGTATGATTACCGTAGTAACATAGCAACAGTCTTTTCATGAAGACGAGTTGTTAATATTGCTACAGAAGAACTGCACGTGTGTACACGGAACACAAAAATCTACAATGGCTGCAATATTTCGCGAATAATCATAATATAAAACAAGCCCATGTAGATACAAGGAATCTTCACGAAATAATTTCATTATTTTAATAATTTGTATATTTGTATGACGTATTGTTTGTTTTGTAGACACATAGTGAGACTTTTTTTCACAGTAATGAAAATTTTCTAGCATTTCTAGTTTTTGTATAATGACAAGTAAGAACTAAAATTTGCATAAAACGGTTTTATATAAGAAACGAAAACCAATTTACTTGCAGAAACGAAATAATTCACACTGAAGGAAAGTGTCGCAGGCTACAAATAGACATGTAGGCCTTGCAGAAACATTGCATTGAAAGACTACCCTCTCCCCCCAAACCACAATTTTAGGGCCACATTCTATGACATCTTTCGTGACAAGCACGTGTCTATGGGTGCCCAGTAGTAAGTCTGCGTTGTATAAAAAAAAAATTTTTTGAAAGTTCTGGAGACTATCTTATGTACCAAATTTCTACAGAAAAATACTTTTCAATTTGATGCATTGCACAGATTTGGATCCAGCTTAGTGTGTTGGTGTGTGTGTGTACAAAAATCTCGTGTAGCAGAAAAAACACTGTTTATTTCACGGCAACAGCTGTAAAAAAGGAATGTGAACACAACTGTCAAAAAATTTATATCTTACTGGTATCATACTCATAATATATAATTATTGTGTTGTAATAATTATCTTGTTACTTTCGTGATTGCATAACTGTTTATTGAACTGTACCTTGTCGAAAATAATCCAATAACAAACCTGCATGAACACACTAACTGACTACCACGTCACATAGCCAGATGCGCTCACTACAGAATCTGCCAACGAACAAGATGCTGAGGACATGGTGTAGAATGGACCGTGTATTCCAGTCTGCAGGTAGTTGAAACCTCGACATTTCAGGGTCTCTTAGTACAGGTTACAACGACCTACGTCCTCAAAAATGTTCAAAATATACTAAAAAAACATGACAAGAACGTTTGAAAGTCGAGCATTATCCACTTAAATATTGTTTATACTTTTATGACGGGAATGCTTGGAAAACCAGTTGCCAAAAAAAGGGGTTTAAAATGTATAAATTATTTGTTCGAAAAATTACAATGTACAGCCTTGTGTACGTACGTTCAATAAGAAGATTCACATTTGAATTATTTACTTTTTTAAATTATGTATAAGTATATATGTGTTAAATAAAATTTACACAATTCATTTTAGTGTGCAAATATTATATACAGTGGATGCGCTAGTAATCGAATATACATCCTTGTGCTAGCCGACCGCCACGCACCTTACCCATTACATATTGAATTTTTTTTGCGTACATATAATGTACAGTTCAATGACCTTAACTTTTTAAAATGTTTTATTAATTTAGCAAAATGCATACAAGGTGATCTGATTTGTGTATAACTACTGTATTATATAATTTCCGACAAATCCGTGATTTTGGTAAACTCCAAGATTTTCCCAATTTTTCTAATAAAACCTTTGTAAATTTACAAACAAATAATCTAACGAGGAAAATCTTGTTCACATTTACCTACAATTATTTGAAAAAGTTCAAAAATACCCCTTGTAATTTGTACAAAACATTTCAGATTACTGCAGGGACGTTCCGATTGCAGCTTGCAATGAAAAAGTAGGTTACAGTAGGAAATGAACAGAGCCAGGACATTGGCTCCTGGCTGTGGAGCAGTGGAGCTGTCGCCACCATCTTGGATCAATTCACCGCCATATTTGCCAGTCAACCATGTTGGATCAATCCGTCGTATTTAAAAAATCACTCATCTCATTTGAATTAATCCGTCATGCAGTAAACCATTGGATCACACTGTCATGACGTCGGCCGTATTGGATTAATCCGCCGTGTTGGGTCAATCCGTCGTCTTTCATCTTGTGTGATGTCTTCCATCTTGTTTCACCTGTCACTTGTTGAATGGAATATTTTACCTCATCAGGAAGTTTTCTTCTTTCTCTTCGTCTGGTAGGCGTTGTCATAAGCATTGCTTATTGCTAGGCAGCGCTGCAGTCGATTTCGACTAAGTTTATTCCTGGAGGATGCAGCCATGTTTTTTCCTGTGTTGACGTCGATGTATGCTAGAGTGCTCTAGTGTCACTGTTAAGAGTGAATTCGTTTTTGTATATGGGAAATTGCCCCATATGACTTTTTTAACTTATATCTACACTAAACAATCTGCCGCTGGGGGTCGTATTATAACTTGCTATCGTTGCGTCTAGGTAATATAGGGACTGACTCGCGAGCATATACTTGTTCTGGAATATTTTCTTTCCAAATTTCAAGAGCAGGTTTTCAAATTCATGTGTCGCATAGTACTAGTTACGTATGGGATGTTTCTGTTCATTTTTGACACCCTTATTTTTTTTCTTCATACAAACTAATCCGACCAGCATTTGAAATTTAACACTTCAATGTGTCACGTGATGAACACCGATACATTAATAGTTATCGAACAAACTTGTGAGAAAGTGGAAATGATTCAAAATCACTCACTGCGTCAATTCGTTAACGGATATAAAAAATTAAACGGAAATCAGTTTCCTTCAACAAAAAATTTTATTCCCATCATTATTGTGTAATTATAGTGCATGTGTCCCCTTGCAACTATTCGCTGTCGAATTGACAGATAGCATTCCGATCACCCTTTTCCTTATAACAGACGAACAAACTGAACGTGTGTAAATATTTTATAGAATTTAGTGAATCACGTGATGGTTAATTCCAATTTTTTAGTGAATTTCAAAACCGGACAAAAGTTAGCTGTTCAGCTATATTTAAATCATATACTCTAATTATGTTGCGTAGCATTAGCGACTCCCTCTCTCTCTCTCTCTCTCTCTCTGCTGTCCTCATATGATTCAGTCATTAATTTCAGTGCAGTTTCAGAGTTATTTAACATTATAATTAAATTGGCACAGCTAGGCCTATTGTTTAATCGCAAACATGTATCATATCAAAGAAAAGCCATCAAGCCACCTATAAAATTGGCGGATTTGTAAGTTGTAAGAGAAGAAAAGTTGTCGTATCTGATTTAGATTGTTTTGAAAGTATTTCAAATAAGTATTTTAAAATTAAGATGAAACTAGAATATAGCGGTCACTAACTGGACTTGCTATTTATTACAAGGAATCAGTAGCTATCCAAGACATACGTTGCTGATGGGTATAACCAATCTCCATAGTAATCAAATTTCGTCAGTTTCTGACTTCTTAGTTATCCCAAGATAACCAATCACACTCTGTGACGATGACAGCTGTAAAGCCAGCAGATATTCTGAACACGGTTCAAAAACAGATCAACTGTTATCGGTCAGAATAGTTTGGCAAACCAGCCGCTGCACCTACCCATTTTGGGTTCAATCAGTTGACAGGTTCACCGCCGACAGGAGTAAACCTACTCCTGCCAGAGAGAGATCACGCTCCCTCCAAACACATTGGACCAGGCTAATATGAAGTTGGGGCCTTAACTCCCAATTGAAGCTCTACAATGCGCCACAAATCCATTTTACCAAGGAAGGACACTGGCAGACGAGAAGAACCTAGGAAGTACCCATCCCAGGGACTCGCCACATAAATGATCCTTCCGACTGAGACCCTGCACTCAGTCACTTCTTGGCTTGAGTTGGGGCGCTACCAACACCCTTAACAAGATTTCTAGGCCTGCTCCCGGGCTATAAAGCAGCAAGCTCGTTGATCCGTCATTGGGGAAGGGTCCTCTCCGGGTTTGCCCAGCACACGGGCAACCACCACCACCACGAGTCCAACACCCAGACTAGTCACAGAGAAAACCATGGGGCTTGCCTGGTTTCCCGTAATACTACCTAACTTCCATGGCACCGGTGGGTTTTCCGTCCTGACCCTTACCTTGGTTGGTTGGAAGTGGAAGCACAAATTGGGTGGTCATTCTTCCACTATCCCGATTTCTTCACTTGATAATTCAGACCTTTGGGCCCCAAAGGCCTGAGAGTTAGGTAGTCTAACCCCCGCCGCCCACTTAGTGGTTTCACCAGGGTGCGACCTATGAGAGAAGCTATCAAGGCAGGTGCCCCTACCCTAGTCTAAAGGAGACCAGGATGCGTAAGTCACACACGCCAGAGCCTGCACTGGTTCTCAGATCAGATAACACCAAGTGGGGGCTGCAGGTTGACTTGGAAGTGAAAGGCTATCAAGCTGAGGGGTCAAGAACACTTTGTCCAGTACCGTAGACTGGAGGAACTCATCCCAGTATAGCACCCACCAACACTTACGAGCCCTAGAGCAACTTGACCTTCCCTGTTGGAGTGGCTTGCAATACCTCCTCTAGACACAAGAGCATGGCACTTCTCCGATACCTCAAACTGGATGAAACCGATCAAATGCTCCGGCATATTTTAGGCAGGAACGCACTCTTTTAAGACCAAAAACACGGTAATGATTCAGAATATTTCTCAAAGGATTCCCAAGTAACGTCTACAAAGCTGACACTATTTCGAACAAATACAAGATTATGATTTTTCCCTCTGGAACGTCTAACGTCTTAAGGTGGCTGCTGAGTGGACGTAATTTGCAGATTCATATGTACGTATGTACTTATAAGTATATACACCTGCCGGCCGGCTGCGGCGTTGCCCGCGTGAAATTATATAATGTAAACAGTACCTCTGGATAAAATATATGATGAAGGCATTTCACAGCTAGCGTACTCAATAACAGTGAACTATAATTAACGGTTTTAGCTCAGCATAAAGGGCGCACGCAATATGCATGTATGATGTCATAGTAATTCCCATCGCAAAGTCTTGCACGGGATACGAACCCGTAACCTCACTCCTCCCACACCAAAAACTTTATACAATACCTGAGTGAATGTTAAAGGTATGCCGTGATACTTCTTTCGTATGTAGTGGCTACAGTCCAAAGAGGTTGTATTTATGATTATTTTGGCAAAAAGAAACTACTGTTGAATTATTTTTCCGTGATCATTCTCTTTTTTCGGGTGACTGTAACATTTTACTGCTTTTCACATCAATAATTTTCGAATTTCATAAAACCCTGAATTTTATTTGTAGATATTTACATAAGCTTCTTTCTAATCAAAAAATCATCTCATTACCTCAACGGGTATAAGCGGTACAGATGATTATTTGAGAACACATTTAATTTTATTAACAGTATTCAAGGACGAATTTCAAAAAATCTGGAAATAACTATTTTTTATATTTACGTAAGATTTATTTTAAAGCAAAAACAACTTCTTAAAGCAAAAACAACTTCAATATTTCCACTGGTTCAGGAGATAAGTGGGATTAATTAAAAAACATGTTTTATTTTTTTTAAGAGTTTTCAAGGACGAATTTCGAAAAATTGTAAGAACTATTGTTACATATTTACTTAAGTATTAGTTGAAAGAAAAAATTACCTCACTATCTAAAATGGTTTTAGTAGAAATCACGGATTAATGAAAAACAAATTTTAGGGCTTTTCACTCCCTTAATTTTCGAATTTCGCAAATTCGAAAATTTTGGGAATATACATTTCTTTGGGCAATGTTACAAAGTTAAAAAATTTATGATAGCATTCCCGATTAATGAGATACCAAGGATTCTTTTAAAACACATCTCACCCCTGTTCACCCCCTAAATTATTGAATTTCGAATAAAAAAAAACTTTCTTATTGGGTGCCTACGGGCCAAGAGGAAGCTTCCCCCAAAATTTCATGGTTCTAGGTTTAGCAGTTTGGACTGTGCGTTGATGAGTGTGAGAGTGAGTGAGTGTGTCAGGACACTTAATTATATATATATATATATATATATATATATATATATATATATATATATATATATATATATATATATATATATATATATATTTGCACACACACGCCCCTATAATACAAAGTAAATCATTGATGTTTGTTATAATTTAGTGTGGGAATAACTAGAACACCAAATTTTAACGGAAAAAAGATTTTTACAAACCTTCTTTAGTTTCTTTGCGTGCACAACTGCAGCTTTGTTCTATGGTAATTAGAAGCGTATCTGTGAGCAGATATGTCGCTCTTTCAAATGTGCCAATCAGAGCCAGACTAACGAGACACCACACGTCTGCCATTGCTGATAGGACACTAAGACGTTGAGAGTTAAAAGCACCCAATGAGTGGCCATGAAGCTTTAATACAGATGCATGCGAATGGGATTGAGACAAATAGGTGTTAACATTTTTTCTTCATGATTTGGGTTATTTAATAACAGCTTCAGAAAGTAAGCCAAACAGTATTTTTAATTTGTCCTTACAATACACATAGAGCAAGTAATTCGACTGTAAATTTATTTAATTTTAATTTCACGTATAAAATCAAAATTACTTCAAACTAAGCAACGAAAATCTTAAAGTGTCAAAACAATGTAATTGATAACTACAAATCACCTTAATTTTATAAGCAAAGTTAGAAATCTGGTTACGTCCTCCAGTGAATGTCTTAAAAAATGTTTGTGTTATTTTATTAAGCAAAATAAATTGTTTAACTTTACTGAAGGTCGTAATACTTCACTAGTAGACAGTAAAATATTCTTCCTTTTCACTACAAAGTTAAAACACATAAGGTTTGGTGCATTTTTTTAAGGTCCAGAGGTAAACGTCCATAAATATTTTTACTGCCTTCTTACTACCCACTCCACTCTAACCCAGCCCCTCCTAGTCATCCCATTCCGCCTACAATGTAGCAGACACCGGGAAAGGTTTCGAGCGTTGAATAACCACCGCACCTGCGGCGTAAATTAACATAGAAGCAATTATAAAATGGTAACAGCTCTCCGGTGAATGTAAACCCTGTACCTGATAGCGTAGCAGCTGTATCGCGGCTCTCGTCCAACCCCCCAAGAAGCTTTTAGCAGTTTCTCCTTTTTACCAAATTAATAACGTTCCACCCTTGTACCCTGATAACCATATACCGCATAATGTTAATTAGAAATATACCGGGCTACATGTTGTGCCACATTTTTTTTTTCCTCTTGTGTAGATAAAAATTTGATTAAAAATGCTGTTTGTGTGAAAATAATTTTATTTGCAATATGTAAAGTTTTGTTCCCTCTGTAACGTAGCTCAGTTTAAGGGTGTTGGGGTGAAAATGCGTCATTTTATATTTGTACGGCATAGTGTTCGTTTATAGACGTTACTTTTACCTCTCATAGTTTTCCCACAGCGGCAGTTCAATGTTGGCATTTACGAGTTACGGGAACACAGGAATAATAAAAATGAACTGACTTATTCGAATGAAATAATGTACGCTGAAATAAAATATTATGGCTCATATGCTAATATATTTCGAACCCTCAACAAATTAATTTTGTCTTTGTTAAAAATTGTAAAAAATGAAGTAAAATGTCACAATTTCCAGATTTTTTTATAAATAGTACAAAGGAATTAATTATTTACTTCAAGTAAGTAATTTGGTTTTTGTTTTTCCTATGTTCCCGTAACGTACAAATTGTAACTTTGTTATGTTGTTACAGGAATACTATGAGAGCTAAGCGGAAAATGTAGTCACAAGTAATACAAATACTACGCCATACAAATATAAAATTATAAATTCTTGCCGCGTGAACGCACGTAAGTTGTTCTCCAATACTTGCGTTCGCTATGTACTGCTGAACATGTCTTCGTATGGAAATGAAAACACGAACCGTCTGATAGTGTTAAAAATGTACACCCTTGTAAACGTACAGTGAAACAACTGTCACACGATTACAAAACCCGTTGGAAATTAATTAATTATAAGTTACATAGACGGTCTTTCAAGAAAAGTGCTCTTCTGTCCTTGGCCAAGGCACAACAGGAGACCAGGATATGAAAACACATTGCGATTTGCAAATTCAGCCGGTTATACTATAATAACAAACAATGAAAACTATGAAATTAAAAAAATAACTATTGCTGAAACACAAATATATAAAATAAAATAAAACATTAAAGACATGTAGGCAAAATCACACAATTTTCCAAAAACATATTTCCTTGTGTTGTGATGTATTGTTTTAATTTTTATACCGGTCGAATATGACGGTTTTTGGTTTTTAAAGTTTTATAGTTTTATTTATGATTTTATTAAATTTTCGCCTGAATGTGGTAGAAGCAAATAGTTCCAGCTCACAAAATGAATTATTCTCTTTATGTCGCATAAAATGGTAGTAAAATGTATGTAAGTCACTTTAACTATATTAACGTGGGGTTAGGAACATTACTGTAGCCATAACATTATATTTTCGGCATTTCTGAGATGACCATTTGTACAAATACAAAAAATACATTGTGAACGTTATAGGCCCTAGAATGTTTTACTTGGAGACTACAAGAATAATGTCGCAAACTGTTTTCAACACCAGTAAAAATAGACACCCATTCACCCGTCTTGAAGCAAAAATACGGACAACTATCATAACAGCAGCGCTTAAGTCTGTTTGCACTTCTACGTTACGATTTGCTATTTTCTTTGTGCCATCTTCATGTTTTGTTTTTTTAGTCTTATATCGAAATTTCTTGGATTTATTTTAAAATAAGCTTATTTTTATGTCCATGGTATAACTTTCATCTACCTGGTGACAACAAAGTATTTTTTGGTGCATCATATTTTTGTGTTTTCTGCAAAACACGATTCTTAAAAATCCAAACAAAACAGTTTTTCTTTGATTTTCATTTTAACAATAGTAATGAAATTACCCATTAAATAAAATCTAAAAGTTTCAGATACATTTTGTCTTAGTCACTGAACAAAATATTAAATATACTAAGTAAAACGACAGATTTTTGTTTTACTAAAAAGCTTACTTTAAAGATAGCCACGATGTTGCTAATCAATAATAAGCCTATACATCCGTAAATGTGGGTTGGTACGAAAAATATACAAAAAATACGTAAAACACCTTCTACGTATCAAATCTCTGCACTATTTGTGCATTATTTTCGTGTATGCATATTTATTTATTTTCGTGTTGAGCTACATACCCACCTCTACTCCATACAAATTTCGGAAAATTAAACTTCAATTTATGGCAATTTTCTCACCATCGGTCTAAGTAGTTCTTCGTGTTGTACTACTCTTCAAAGTGGACCTTGGCGTGTCGTGTAATTTTGTAAGATGGCAGACCTACAACCATGGGCCTATACTCAGAACTATTAAATGTCTAGATAACTAACAATAATAAGACATAATTTTGTGTGAAGAGGTGAAATTGTTACAGAAATATGACATAACGGCCAACATTTACATTTTTACCGTGTTGAAAATAAACACATTTTTAGAATACACAAAAGTCATGTGACCTTACAAAGTACTATGCATGGACCGATTTTAAGTAAATTAATTGTACATGTTCGGCTACTATTAGTAGGTGGGACCATACAAACACATAAATACATGCATGTATACAAACATGTACTGTAAGATCTCAACTATAAGTACGGGTTATATTCTTGTCAATTGCAACATCAGTAAGGGTACACTCCATTTGACCTAAAGTCATATGGCCTAAATAGTTTTAGGCCAAATGCCTGTTAGGCCAACTTATTTTTAGGCAATTGATTTTGATTTCAAGTGATATTTAGGCTAAGTGACGTTTAGGCCAAGTGACTTTTAGAGCAAATGATTTTTAGGCCAAGTGACGTTTAGGCTAAGTGACTTTTAGACCAGGTGACGTATGGGCAGTAGGACTATTTCCAAATTTTAGGCCGAATGACTTTTAGGCCAAATGACGCGCATCGGTAAGAATAACCGACGGAAATAGAGTCGGGCTAAAGGCCTACAGTCTATCAGCAGTCAGTGCGTACACATAGGTGTGCGGGGTAATCGGTGAACTGACAACGTGGGAAACAACCCTATCTACAAACCCGGATAAAAACTTTACTGATTTTCTCACCTTAATGGCTTTTATTACATTTAACAAAAGGTACATAAAAATAACAAACATTTTAGTTTTATTTTATTAAGATTTATTATTTAAAAAAAACATACTATATTCACAGATATTTCAATTAAAAAAACTCATATGTCGCGGTAAAATTGGATTATTATATTTAAGTTGGGTCAAACTGGAACGTCATAAAAAATAAACACATTCTGAATTTGATAAACAGGAAGTTTATAAACTGTTTGCAATGCTGAAACGGATATTAACTGATGTAAATCAAAAGTAAACATATTTGATAAAGGAAATATCAGTTGGAAATTAAGACAAATTAACAAAAATTCCATACACACGGGTTAGAACAAATGCTTAAAATAATGGTGTTGTGCATTCGTATTTGTAAGCCAGTTTTCAATAAGGTGCCTAATTGGAAATAAATTAGAACATTTTCAGGTAATGCGAGAACTCACACTCGAATTAATGACTTGAAGTCCACAATAATGGACAATGAGAAGGTAACATTATCTTGGAATTTTGACAGCTAACATCACAGCGGCTGTGAAACTGAGCATAGTGACACTTGACTGACAGACGTAGCGAGTTGCAACGTCTCGAAACTATCTTTTATGCAGTACATTATTTTCTAATTACTCCGTAATTCAAGCTGTACGATAGGAGTTCGTGTAGCAAAGGAAGGCAGACTTTACTTCCAAGAAAGTGTGTTTTCTTATTGGAGAGTTTGGCACAGGGAAAATTTCTGCCGCTAGTTTCGCTGTTATTTAAGGAACCAGAAAAGTATGGATAAGTAATAAAATTAAATTTAAACGGGTTTGGGAAAGACAGTAGTCATTGACCTTAGTTTTGAATTGAAAAGTAACAAATTTCGTGTTTTACATTATCAACTTAATTTAACGTAAAACTCATGAAAGCGCCGTGATTGGTCAGTTTACACCCATTACCGTTACCAGCACCAAGCGGCAGAAACTTTCCCTGTGCCAAAATTTTTAACTTGATCTTTCCTGACCGTAATAGAGTTAACCTTATCAGGTTATACACGGGTGTAAGTTTATTGAATATGCTATTCCTAAGCAAATTTTACCCGTTTGCGTTGAGTGTTTTCGAATATTCTTGTAACGGCCGAAGTTCTGTACACCATTCCGTGCTAAAAACATTAGTTTAAAATTCTAGGTTTTTCGAAACAATAGCTACCCTAGGCAATAGGTGTTGCCAACTTTCTGGGCAAAATTATTTCTGGAGTAATTTATTACTGAAGTACTTTCTCTGACGCTGAAATTTCATATATTTAACAGCGGCGGAACATAATACACTTAAGGCCATGCTCTTTAGTATCGCAGTGGTTTCGAAAATGTTTTTTTTTTAAACCGATTTAATGCGTATATAAAAAATTCATCTTATAGACTTAACACTTATATGTCACCGTTTGTAGCTAAATTTGTCTATTACAATACACCAAACGGATTTTTAGATTTTTGCCCCTGAAATATATGTTGTCAAATTAAGCCAAAATAAAGTAAAATCATTTTTGCCAGCAAACAGTACATTATTTTCAAAACGCTCTGCCGAAATTGTGTATAGTATAACTGTACACAGTCTCAAATTTTTCAAAGCATTTGATTTAAAAATATTCGAGTTATTTGCAATATTTGAAATAAATGAAAGTTCATGGCCTTAAGGCAAAATGTTCCCATTTTAAATCAGAATGCCACCACCGCGAGGCAGCACCAAATTGAGCCAATTTTTCTACAGAAATAACTCGGCAACCCATGAACGGATTTTAATCCGGGAAGCTGCATTTTACATCGTAATACCATGCTAATGTATGTAATTAGTTTGCATGCCATTAAAATTATTCGATATAGAAATGTTTGAAAAATGATGTCTTAAACGCAATGTTCTTTAAAAAGTCGCCTTACAGGAACATGGCCATGAGTTAGACGAATTTAACGCAATTTACAAATTTTGAATAGGTCATATACTTTTGTCGGAAACAGAAAAATAAGATATTAACATGTAAGGTGTCACAATGCAGGATTCGTGTCCCCACCCCATCTGGTGTGCTTCCAAGGTCAAAAGCATCCTTCCCATCTCTCTCTTGTAATGATCACGGTTGTTAGTAAGTATCATGCAAGCTTTCACCTGGCGGTTACTCAGGAAACCGTGGAAAACACGAAGCCATATGCGTTACGTTTTCTACAGAGGTAGCGTCACTGCTCCTCCGGGCTATTACGTACGTCTCAACTTTGTTTCTGACTCGCAGGAATAAATGTTTGGCTTGTAGATGCTAGTTACCTTTTGTGTGTATGTGTAAAGTTATAAATCGGAGCAGATTTTGTGTATAAAATTATTGCTTGGCTGAATTTGTTTATTTTAAGAAATGATACACTATGTCAATGTATGAGTTGCATTTTTCATGGGATGAACACACGCAAACTAGTTTTTTTTTTAATTTAACTATACAAAATACCTATCTATAGTCATTACAGCCACCGCTTTGTGGCATCTCGCGAATGCAGTTCATTAAAAGTCGGACAGAAATTCATTTCATTGGTAAAGAATACCCTACTCCAATGAAAGCGGGGAGTCCTGGATTCCTCCCCCGGGAAATTTTGGGGTTCCGAGGTGCTAGATGGTGTTATTTAAACATTTCTCACCCCTAAAATATACTAATTTTACAGCTGGTTGAAATAACAATTTTCTTTTCTAGATTTTTTTTTGAGTGAACTGATTTACAAAAAAAAAATGTACCTCGTGTACATGTTGGAGCCCTATACATACAACATAATAATGAATTTATATACCAGGAGAAACCTGAATGTTGAACTTACAAGCTGCAGTAGCAGAAGGATGTTTCACACAACATAACAAAGTAACTAAAATAAACTTTTATTCGAATTTATTGGTTTGTGGACATACTTAATTTTCTCATATTTTGTTTACCAAACTTGTATTTGAAAGACAACGTGACAAAATACATAAAAAAAAGACACACAATAAACACAGAAAACGAAAGAAATAACAATCCCAGACGAAGTTCCTCTGGGATTGTGTTTTCTTGCGTTTTCTTACTATAACAGTACACAAATGTTGTGCATTATTTTATAAACAATTGGTTTATTGTTTCAGAAGACTACTTTCTCTTCCCATTCACTTTTACAACACAGACAGCAGCAAAAGAATATCGCCATTGATAATATGATGTATATATGAAGTTACAAAGTATTTGGGTGAATATGTGTGTGTAGAAGGGGGATCGCGACATGTGTATTTACGTAAAATTATTTAAATGGGTTAATAAAAATCTTATGCACTTCATTACATGTATAGGATAAACATCTTCCTCCGGGTTGAAGTTTTCGCTGGCTTTGTTTTACCTAGTAGTTTATACAAATACGCGTTTTATTTTTCCTAATTTCCATTCTAACTCCAAGAGAAACCATATAAGGGGATACCTAAGTATATCAGAAGGGGTCATTTTTTTGTCATGAAGTACGTAACTATTTGATTTAATCCGCCTAAAATATACCGCTCTTGTGCACCATCCCTCAATCACAACAAATTTCCAGGGCCAAGTTAATAGTAATATTATTATTATTATTTGACTTAATTTACATTTATAACAATATGTGGAGAAATGCAGTCTGTATATGTTACCACGTCTGTATGAATGTTTCATGTTAGCATACCAGAATACATTGTTCCTACACCTGCAATTTACCTATTCTGATTATGTAGTACTTCATTGTCGTAACTGATACGCACAGACATGAAATTGAAGTGAAATAGGTTCAACGGCACTGTAGAAAAAGTCTTGAATGCCGATTAGTATAAATGGTGTTAGTGTAGAATATCTTCGAAATGAAGGGGTAAGATAAATGGGAGAACCCCGATAAAACCCGCCCACCGGTGACATCGTAAGGCATGATTGACCTGGTCGGGATACAGACTAAATTGTTACACAGACCCGAAATGGCGTGGTGGCTCATTGGTTTCCCGACACCATTGATGCCAGCCCTGCGTCTGTTTGACTCCTGCATGTTACGGCAGGTTTCCTATTGGCCTGGCTGCAGATAATCAGATCAGTTACCTCACGTTGATTGGCAGTAGGTGTTTCCGTCATGTTGCTGGCCAGGGAAGCCATTTTTCTGGTGTGTGTGTGTGTGATTGAGTTTGCTGTTCTACCGGCTATTTCACATCTGTATTCCTAAATATTCTGTGGCCGGTGATTGAACCTGGATCGCCTTTGTGGAAGGCGAGCGATCTAACAGCTTAGACACCGCGACCCACTAATAACATTGATCGCGAAGTATTTTTTCCCATATATTTACAAATATATCAACCTCAAAATTGTATTACATACCTCTTAGTGCCAAATTCTGCATGCTCGCAAGGAAGCATTCGGGAATCTGAATCGCAATTGGGCAGTTACAGTGATTGACTCGATTGGCGAGGGTTTCTGCCAGCCATTTTCTCTTCTTACAGACACACACACACACACACACATATATATATATATATATATATATATATATATATATAACACATAAGACTGCACAACCTGAGTACCAGAAACGTTAGTATATTACATACTTTTTCGTAAGCATCTTCCTCACATCAGGTTTTCTTCTTTTGTACGACAGCCGTTGTACATTTTTCCCTTTCATAGAGAATCTGTGTGTATTTTCCATTTCGGCACATAATATACCAACTACAACATTAATTTTTTTACTAACTGTAAACACACTATCATATATCTCTGTTATGAATAAAGGAGAAGCATTCAATTACTTGTTCAGCTAACTAGAAACGACGATACGAATGGCAAGAACATCCACATCCTGTATGTGGATACAGCCTCTTGTTGTGCTGCCGCCTATGCATTTACAGGTGTGGCACCAATAGCTGTACATACAACAGGAAATAAACCGATACAAGATGTAGAATTACAGCAGCATTCTCATAGACGTGTTGAACCTGCATGCGGTTGCTAGCTAAGGCTGAAGTTGCTACGTGGTGTATAGCTGTCTGTGGTGTTTAGGGGGGGGGGGGGGGGGGGGGGGGGTAGGGGATGTGCGTTATCCTGTTTCAATTGCTGCGACCTTGAAAACATAGTGAAGGCTTTTATACCGCCTTCTCCGCCTTCCTCACAAACCCAGTCGTCGCATGACTTATCATATACAAAGGCTAGCAGACATATGCGTGTGCAACTTGACCATTGTTATTCTTAACTTCTCTTTCCAATCCTATACATTTTTACTTTACGTGTAATTTAGTGATAAATCGTCCTATTAGTCAAGTTTTATTGTTGTTTTGTACTAATTTAGAATTTTTTTTTTTACTTCTCTTCATTGCAAACAAAATATTCATTTACATAATTCGTATTTCGCGTCGTATGATCGAAATATTATACACGTATTGATTTTTAGATTCATCACTTCAGAAACTCGTAAGCATAGTCTACCATTGTATCTGGATGCTTTCAGAAAATGTTGAAACACTTAATGCGGTTTATATTCCCGTGCAGAGTGAACCCACAGCTACCACAAGCACGCAAGTAACAGTTATAACATGCCAATAGATACTGCGGAGAGTTCAAACACGAGTGAATCATTTGTACAATATGAGTTAGGTAAGTAATACGCGCATGACAGTGTAAAAGAACAAATCAGACACCGAACAGGCATACAGGCTGCAAACATAGTAAAGAGGCTATAGAACTTCTTACCGCCCGAACACAGACGTACTGGCGTGCAAATCTGTACTCGTCTGTCAGTATTACCACAACAAAATTTTCCGCAAAATGTTATGTCTGTAATACAATTGCGGTACCGAGAAGCTAGTCTTGCTTTGTAATTTTATTCCGTTGTTCCAGAGCAATCGGAAACTATCCTGTATTGTTATTTTATTGGTATTTTACGTCCAGTCGATAGTTACACGTATATTTTGTTTACTAACTAACATAATAACTCAGATGCCTACCCAGGACTCATAACCACAACATTTCACGCCGAGAACCGGCGTGCCAATCGACTGTGCTACAGTTGCTTAGCCATCAGATGTAATTCGCATGTATATTATAAGAGCCTTGAACACTTGGATAACGTCTAAAATCACCAGGCATCCTAATACAAAGCTGACCTCACTAGCAGACACTGATGATAAAGAAGTCGGCGCGGAACGGCTGATAGATAGAGCTCTGGCGGGCTCATCCGCGGCCGGCCTTGGTCGCGCTTGACCCAGTATAGTGAATATCTTATTCGTCTGTTTCCGTCAGAAGTATTTGACATATCAAATTATGTAAACTGGGTTGAGTTCGTCTAACTAATGGCCATGTTCCTCTAAGGGGACTTTTAAAAATAAATAGGTTTTTGAAATTATATATTCAAAGATTACTGTATTGGATAATTTTAACGACATGCAACCTAATTACCCACATTAGTATGGTATTACAATGCACAATGTCGTTTGCCGAATTAAAATCTGTCCAAGGATTGTGAAGTTATTTATGTAGAACTCTTTGGTCCTGAAAGTGCTGCCATCACTCGGCAGAGATTCACAATATACATAGGGAACATTTAGCCTTAAGGCAATGCTGTCTTGTTTCTACTATTTTTGCTATAATTATATTTTTATGCTTAAACAGTAGCAGATATAAAAAATCTGTCTGGTAGTTTTGTTTTAAATAGTTTTTGCCGTGATAGCTAATTTTTTTAAACAAGAAATTATTCTGTTTCTACCAGAATTTCGTTAATTATGTAATTAGCTTACTGACTTTAAGAATCATCCAGCATTGAGAAGACGATTTTAAACAAAAGTGCCAGACAAATTTATGACAATTATCTGTAGCTAAGTCGTAAAAAAAATAATATCGCTAATTAAGTAACAAATGCATCATTGTGGGTAAATGTACACTCATAAATTCAGCTTATATTTTATTTCTGGTTGTTGTTTTGTAGCTTTTCTTAATGTTGACTTTTAGAAATGTGTGGGTTTAAAATGTATGTTTTAGCATTTGGTCATTTACCACACACACTTAAAGATGTTCAAGTGCGATAAAGTCATAGTTTTATATTTATATAAAAGAGTGTTAGTTTTGTAGACAGTACTTGTGAGTACAGTTTACTCTTACGAAACAATTTTAGCTGGCGTAGTTTTCTTATAACGGTGCGTCAATGTCAAAATGTGCATGTTCTGCTGCCACTCAAGTTGCGAAAACCAATTGACTTACGTAAGTGTAATAATTCACAGTGAAATAACATACTATGGGCTACGTAATAAAACATTTTTGAAAAATCCCTCGAAACGTTTCAGTATTTAAATAAAAACTACTAAAATTTTAACCTTTTCTGTACTTTTTCGATTTAAAAAATTCGAAATATTACGTTGTGGGTTTTTAAATGTTTTATTGCATAGCTCATGGGATGTAAGTTCGCCGTCTATTATTTTGTTTAAGTAAGTCAGCTAGTTTTCACTATTTGCACGGCAGTGTAACAAACAAATTTTGACTTTGTCGCCCCGTTATGAGAAAATTATGAGAACTAAAACTGTTTCGTAAGTGTAATGACAAGTATCGTCTACAAAACTAGCAATTTTTCATAAAATTATAAAATTTTGATTATGTAGCACTTGAACACTCTTAAACAGTGACACTATGATTTAATTTATCACAACTTGTAACTACGCATTGATACCTATTTACACTTTTATCGTAGTATTTTTGTTTATACTTTTAAAATTTTAGACACGGCAGTCTTAAAAAAAAAAAAAAAAAAAAAAAAAAAAAAACATGTTTGTCGAAGTCGAAGGTAAGAGATTCCAAACGCTTTTAGATTGTGGCAGCGTAGTTTTTAAAGTGTTATTCCGGATCCATCAGTCACATTTTTTTAAGTTAACATTTTTGGACCTAGTTTAACAGATTTTTAGCAAATAGACTATTATTTTCATGGAACACGCCGCAATGCAGAACAACAGTAAATAAGGCGGCCGTATAGTAATGGCATTGTAACTAAATTAATTTATAACATTGCATTTGAACCATAAACTTCTAAAAATTTCGACATTAGTTGTTGTGTGTATTGCAGCAAAGAAATTGTAATCGCACAGAGAAATTGCAAATAATTTTATTTTCTGTAACATTATCGCAATTCACAATGTGTGTAAAACGTTGGTATTCTTTAGGTTAGCATTGAAATTTACCAAATTGCCCGTTTTGTATTTTTTATGGTTGATATATAACAAAGAACCAGAAATACTTTGTACACTGCAAAAATTATAGAGCGAACTCGCCCGCCAAATACTATCCCAAGATTCGATTAGTTACTTCACTTTGTTTTCGGGACTTCATCATTCAACATTTTCTACTCAGAATTCATCCAATGAGGCAACAGATACAGCTTACTCATGAATACGTTGTAGTAAACTAAGTGCGTCATGGATATATTTACAACAAGCATTTATTTTCAGGCTGCATGCTTCTTGGAATAAAACCCTGCAGAGTTGTAAATGTGAATCCCACGCGTTTGAAAGAGCCAGTCAAATGTCTGAGATGACCGAACGCAGTGCAAACAAGTAACAACAAGCAGATGTTTGCGGTCAGAAATACTCAGTGACATTTTGCAGTCATGTTTACTACACAGTGGATGGATGTTTTTTTTTTTTTTCATGTTTAGCTTTGTAGTAGTCGTGCAGCGTTGACAGTTACATGCAAACTGTGATACCACAAAGGATTCGGCGAAGAGCAGCAACATGGCTACTATTTACACTAAGCAACTGCGTTTCGACCCAAATGTAGCTTACATATTGCCGGTTGAAACGGATGGTGGACTTACAGGAACAAATAAAGGTGGCATGCATACGACTGCGTCATGCACCAAATGTTTTCCTACGTATGCGAGACAGCTCACTTTGATGCTGTAACGCCCACGTTAAGGTAGGTAGGCGTCCCTGAGAACGACTGTTTGTGAAGGTGAACCGGGTTGAACACTCTTCAGAGGACTGTGTAATTAGCCGTTGGACGGTGTTGTGGCGTGTCACGCGAATACGGTTTTACCCGAAACCCCCGAACTTATTCTTATTGTTGTTATCTATGAAAATAACACCCACTTGAAGCTACAGATGACACGTTTTTAAAATTCAGTATGCTTGTTAGAAACATGATTTTTGGGCCTCTGAAAATGGCTAAAAAACGGCATTTTTAAACTGCTGTAACACCTAAAATACGACCTGAATCCGTGCATTTCCTATTAAGTAAAAATAAAATTTTAAGGTCACAGCTTAGAGTCCAATAGGAAAAAGAGTTCTACGATAACATTGCACACCAGTTTAGCTGCGAATATAGACCATGTTAGTCCAGGATAGATAAAAAAAAACATGGACAAATTTCAAGAAAATGTTTTTTACACCAATATTCGCAAAAAAAAAGTTGTAGAATAACATATCCAAAATCCACCAAACTCGACCTTCCGGTTTTACTTTTTCCGGAATTTGTTCCGAAAAAAATGCGGAAGAAAATAAATAAGTCGAAAACAGTACACCTTATAACAAAACATATTGTTGCATGTTTAGCAAAAACCTTATATGTGGGCAATTCTCTGAGCTCTTTGGGATAGAGGTCTTATAATTAGAAATAAAAGAGTTGAATTAAGTTATTGGTTTACTGGCTCACAAAGATTACAAAAATACACGAAACAGTAATAAACTATAACATTCACAACACAATAAATTATGCATGCAATTACTGCTGTGCCACAGAAATGTTTAATTAACTTTGACAATTAAAGCACAATTATATTTTCCATTAATCAAAGACTACACGTCACAATAAAAATTCAGTCATATATCCAGTCAACAGTCTCTCAAATAGTGACAGTGACCTTTTTAGTGCCCCGACAATCTTGTTTCTAACAAGAGTGCTGAATTTTTATTTTTAAAGTTTTAGAAGCATAGTTTTAGTGTGTTGTATTTATGTAATTAAACGAAATGTAAATAATTTAAACAGTTTCGCGTAAAAAATTACACGTCTCATGCTACAACACCGTTAATGTGCCAGAAAAAAAATACTTCTCTTAACCAGACCATTCGCCAATATACATTACACCCACATTATACCGGCATCTCGGCGGTAATCATCCATATTCTCAGACATTAAAATGGCGCGATATTTAAACTGCTAACTACATTCTAAAATAAACACAAATTTTTAAAATATTAATTAACCTTTGTGACACTACACAAGGGCTGATATATATTTTGTAGAACTTTTTATTTGTTAAGTTACAAGGATTTACTTCGTAAAAAAAACTGTGCAGTTTACTAAAATAATGGGTTTTACGGACATCGAGTGTTATACACAAATAACATGCACTGGTATGCATTTTCCTGGATGAAGTGTACGTTTATGTTAATTGCGTGCTACAAAACTAAAAAAAAAAATAAATAAATAAAACAAGCTGTTGAACTTCACAGTGAATGTGTAAAAACGATGAACAGCTTACTGTGTGATTTGTGACGGTTACCAAGTTTACCAAATGTAAGGATATTGAGACACAATATATTGTATCCACAATGTTTTCTTCAAAATAACTACACAAAATTGTCTACATTAAGGAGAAAAATAAATTCAGTTTATTAATCACAATAACATAATTAATACAAATTTTAAAAACCCCCTTGTAAGCACCATTGCAAGGCATTTTACAGACACATACCTTGCCTACTCAAGTATTTTAAGAAAATAAAATTTGTATTTTTATAGAGATTATCGTTAGCAACTTAATTTTAACGATTTTCCATGTAACATACTAACTTTCTTGTAGATATTCGTGTTGACTCCAACAAATTTTCATGACGTCGTTACTAAGGACACGCAAAATCAACGTTATTTTCTGGCAGAAGAATAGACCAAAAACAATATGCTCGTTTGAGGTCTTCCTTTAGCAGACAAAGACATGACCTGTCGCGGAAAACGTTTCTTACCAATACTTAAAAGTTACGTGGTAGAGTGAATAACCTGTAAGGTTGTCACACGCTCAGTGTCTCGTAGTCTATGAAACCACAGAGTGTACTCTGGTATCTACAGAGCTGTAAAGTCAAGTCTATCACCAAATAGTAACGTGAATTTTGCAGGTTTCTAATAATTACTGAGTAACTAATGCGTTTTAACGCTTTATCTGGTACTCCCTAAGTTTTGGTCATCAATTCTCGATCAACTTGTATTTTTAGTGGTTAGATGTTTCAGAGGACATTGATGTTTACAAGTGCACCAACTACACAAAAGAAAGAAGTTAATAGTGTCAGTGAGTAAATGATAGTGCTCATATGTTACGAGAGGTCCTCACCTATTTCTCTATGTTCTCTGAAGGCAGTAAGAAATACACGTATTAAACGCCGTAATGCGCGGAACACAAAATTTGTGTGCATTGTTTAAGTAGCAGTTTTCGTGGGTAATGAAATCGGGCCTCAATAAATTAACTTTTTTGAAAGCGTATAATAAATCAAACGAAGTTAGTATCTTTATTTTATAAGAATCAAGTTATAATTTTCCAAAATAAAGCACGCAAAAGGCCGCAAAACATTTTCCAAATAGGCACGAAAGGTTTTGGAAACTCAGAAGCACTGACTGTGTGGTCTGTTTTAATAAGTAATGACATTGGCAACAAGTTAAGTGGTTAAGCAAAAAAATGATACGCTGCACCAGTGCTAAAAAAATTGGATGATTTGTGTGGGCGCCTGCGAAGGTTTCTACCAAAACAAATTACACTGTGGGGAAGGGGAGGTAAAAAGTTAAGATTTTAATTAAAAATTTAAATAACTCCCGACTCACAGGATACTGAATTTCAAATCAATCCGACAGGTAGAATTGCTCACATTCACTATTAAAAAAAACTAGAAAAGAGCTGATGATCTTTAAACGGCTGAACAGATTACTTTGAATCCTAGCTAAGAACACACTCGATTAACTCAACTTTCAAACAAAATAAACTGCATCAAAATCGGTCCATTCGTTTAGGAGCTACGATGTCACATGCAGACACGTCAAACTTATAACACCCTCTTTTTGGGTTGGGGGATAAAAAACGAGGTACACGGGTAAAACGGGGTAGCAAAAAATATAGTGGAAAATTTGTATTATTCTAAATGTTTATAAAACGGATATTAATGGCCTTTTAAAAACTTACTTGTTTTAGAAAAAACTATCCCCTTTAAATTGAGAACTCCGAGAACTAAGCCGCAGATACAAGCTAGTGTTTCCATACAAGCTCTTGTCCAAAGAGGTTTACGTATCAGTACGACTGAAAAAGTCACTTCTTTTAAAAAATTTCCCTCTGGCTATACCTGCTTTTCGGGATTTCTGGAACATGTTTCATCATTTTACCACTCCCTTAAATGTCAAAATGTTTAAATCAAGAAGCCTCTTTTTATGTGTTTACGTGAGCGTCATTTCTGTTCAAAAATCTTCTAGCTATTTCGAAAGGTAAAAAAAAAAAAAAAAAAAAAAAAAAAAATACACAGGATTAATTAATTTCACGTTTGGTTTTCTACTGTCTCAGAGGTTAACTTAAAGTCCTTAAACTCTTTTTTAGGGATATGCGTAAGCCTTATTCTGAAGCAAAAGTCAAATTGATATTTCAACGGCCTAAAGCGATGGCGAAAATTATTGAGATTTGACTGTAACTTTACGGTTTACATCCCCTTAATTATTTCGAATTTTGAAAAATCAAAAAATTGTGTAATATACGTATTTGTAAGATTCATCCTGAAGCAAAAGTCACTGCGATTTCTCAACGGGCTCAAGCGCTAGTAAGGACTCGTTCATGTCACCCTTTTTTCTGGCCCGTACTCCTCAAATATCGAAAATCACTTCGGACTGGGTGCCTACGGCGTAAAGGTAACATACCCTCAAAATTTTGTGCCCCTAGGTCCATCTATTTCGGATGTGCGTTGATAAGTGAGTGAATAGGGTGCTTCATTATATATGAATACATTGTATTAATGTCTATGTACATATACGTATATTAATGAGTTAGTATAGTACTTCATGTATAAATTATATATATATATGTATAAATGTATCTTACGTGCATATATATAGTATATTAATATATATGTTTACGTACATATATGTGCATTGATGATGTGTGAGTATGGATATATATTGTACATACGCCTATGAACATATTTCGTACTGAGAAGTGAGCAGGGTATATTTCATTGTATATAGATTAAATAATAACTCTTTTTTTTTGTGTATATATACACACACACACACAAGCACATGCATAAAGTAAGTTTGAGTGTGTGTGGTCTTTAAGGCGTTATCTCGCTTAAAGTCACTTCAGGCGAGATGCTGACGCTAGAGACGGTAAATTTTTAAGCCCTTTGAGTGGCTTTACGTAGAGGCTACGAAACGTTTGTTGCAGGCGGTACTGTCGCTCTCTTGCTTCCGGAACTTTGACGAAGGAAAATGTTTCATGTGGGCGATCGACTTAACGTTCTTCGGCATTAGAATATATCTATAATTATTTGAACCGGAAAAAAAAAAAACTTTCAAATTAAAGTTTAAGTATTTCGAGGAGATTTTCAACCAATAAATTTTTTTGACTTTCTGTAGTGTTTTGTATAATGAAACGTAAACAATCAAAACTATACTATAGGTGATTCGGAATAAAGTGAACATTCAAAAAAGCCCTGACTTATTTCTATTTTCTGCCAGTTTATATATTTCCGCCGATTGTAAACATAAATATTGCCACGTGATTTTATTTACATAGTGTAGTGCAGTGTTAACAACTACATTAAACTGCTTCGATAAATTTTAGCTACAATATCTACTCATTAAATGCACGGGGACTGAATATGAGATATAATCAAAAGTAATCTTAGTTATTATACCTGCGAGTTAAAGTCTTATAATACTGGTTTCTGTCCATCAACAAATTTATACAACACGCACTATTGCCGTTACGAATCTCGTAAATGCGGGCATAGTTTATTTGAATTTGTAACTGAAAACCGCCACTAAAAACAGACATGACACACGCAATTCAATAATTCAAGTTTCGTTCAGTTATACTGCCACGAACAACGACGACGCACTTCAGAAACAATAAATAGCGTATTTTCTTAACATGTGAAATAAAAAGTATGTTGTTTCTAAGCTGGCAAACGTAAAACATGATTTACACATTATTTAGCAATGATTTTCATAGTATTTTCCAATACTTTTGAATGTGTACACACGCACAACGGAAAAACACGAGCAAATGAAGAAACTTGGCGGAGCGGCGAAAAAATTGTGAGAACCTAACTCTCATGCCACCTGTCAGTGAAATTTTGAACTGTCTGGAGCGCGGCGCAAGCTGTAACGAGCAAGATGACCTGGGGTCGGCGATAGCATCACATTCTTCTGGCGCCAATTGTGTGTAATTATACTGTAAGTAGGAATGTCCATAAGATCATAAATAAATATTTTTAATTGTATTAAATACAGAGAGGTCGATTTTATCTGATGTTCTTTCACTAATGTTGTATTTAAATAGGAAAATACACGGAACTACGTGCGATGAATTGCTACCAACCATACAAGCAGTAAAGTAACTTTTGCTAATGGTGACTTATATGCCGTAACGGCTAGTGAATTTTTCGAAGGTTAAATCTTTAGTGTTCACTTTATTCCGAATGACATACTTGTGACCATCGAAGCAAATAGAGGGGAGTTGTAAGTTTAGCGTGTGTATCCGTGTGTTTGTCGCATCATAGCTCCTAAACGGAGAACCTATTTTGATTTAGTTTTTTTTCTGTTTGAAATGTGACTTGATCGAGAGTGTTCTTAGATATTATTCAAGCAAATCTGTTAAGCCGTTTGATGATCTGTTTTCTAGTTGTTGAAGGGATGTGAACAGCTTATACTGGTCTGATATATTCGAAATATAGTATTCTGTGACGTCAGTGATATTACAACAATATGGTCATCTTTACCTGATGCTTCAGCATCATCCGGAATCTGCAGGTTACGCAAGTCCTCACCAACTTACATTCAGAGTTTTATTACTTTTAATTAAACTTTTACTTGTGTGTATATTCCCTCAGTAATGACTCATTTGCCTACAGTAATTATATGTTATTCGGCGAAAAGATTCAAGAGTTATAAATACACTGTCTTAGGCCTACATTACTCCGTAAATCATATAGCTTTACAAAAATGTGAAAATACTGTAGATTTATCTTCTTCCACAAATGTTTAGGTGAAAATTTATTTACGCGAGACATTACATATATTTGATAGTCGGCCATGGTATATGCATCCGCAGTAAATTATGTAATTACTAAGTTTGGTTAGCTGTTATGTTAATAAAACTGTTACAGTTTGACTATCATTGTGAGTATATTACATTATAGAAAAATAATTGGACGAATGTGACACCAGTATCTACGGAACACTACTTTTATGAAAACATTTCTAAGCAAATTTGTTTCAGTGCCTCATTTGCACATCTACAACTCTGTTTCGTGGTAAGTGAGTGAATATTTTTTAACATTTAATGTGTCTTAACGTTAAAACTGCAAAGCACATACGTGTGGTATCGCAGTGCCCTTATTATGATAAACACAGTGTTACAAACTTAACATTCTTGTGGATTTATTTATGTGGATACTTATGCTATTTGAGGGGTTTCACTCAGATGGTAGCTACACTGTGGGTTTATTTAGATATTATTTAGGGTTAAAAGACAAGACAGTTGTGGTTAAACGGGCATTTACTATACTACAATGATAGGAACACCGAATACAAAATAGGTTACAATGTATTCTACTAATTTAGGAGGGGAGCGCAATATTACTGATTAATAATAAATTATGTTAAGTCGAGGGTTACTGTCACATAACTAGATCTGACGACCTTACCGAAAGCTGGATTGATGAGGTAGACGGCATCCACGGACGAGCATCCACCCGCCGGGACTCGACCCACGAGTCCCGGCGGAGAACTCGACTGCTGTTGATCGGAAGAGTACTGGCGGACGACAGACCTCGTTTACTTGGTAACAGTGCCATACATCGGCGTGCTTGTCATTATTGCGCCTCTACGAGAGGGGTGAGTTGAGTTGTTGTCTTCCGTGCTTTCCCAACGCTGGCCTAATTGCAGCTCGAACCTCTCGCTACCCGGCATGCTAGGCAATATCACAACAACAGTAAAATAAAGAACGTATTTCCACACACATACGCTGTAAATAATAATGAAGCGAAAATGCATAATCAACACATAATACAAAGAAACATATGTTGTTTTAAAAGTCGTTTTGCCAAAAATTAACAGCTCTACAGATACATGTCTGTAACCTTACATATACCTTCTATACGGACATGGTCGGGCAAACAAATACTTTGCAATGCCAAGCTAAGTTTTTTGCAGATAAGAAACACAACATTAGGCTAAAACTTACTGATAACTGCATTTTTAAATAAGTAAATGCCGTTCAGCTCATTATTTTTTAGCTAAAAATTAATTTCACCATTAAAAGACTTTATTGGTTTTCATAAAACTTCACTTTCTGCTTGATTCTGACTTTGCTGGTAATATTTCAGGTTTTATAGCGGCAAATAACATTCTCTCGAATTGCATTTTCCTTTAGAACATTGTGGTTTTCGTTATATTTGTGATTATTTTTCCCCCATTATTTTTCATGCACTGTTATTTTAAAACTCTTGTAAAGATCTGACAGCTGATCGAAAATAAAATCATTGCAACTTAGGAAACGTCTAGAAAATGTGTACTGACTCAGATATGTAAACAATTTCTTGTAATAATTTTGTATTAAATTGGCATCTTTATGAGAATTTTTGCTGAAAGAAAGAAAATACTGCACACTAACTTCATACCGCCGAGAAAGTGCTGTGTCACCAATTGCTCAGTTTATTGTTCGTTATGGCTTCTGAGAACTTGCTCGCTTCTAATAAAAATCCACCCTTGTGCCGTAGCAACACTGAAAGTAATAAAGTACAGACATAGAAAGGAAAAAAGTCGTCTGGTATTTCTGTAAGAAATTTTCACATTTATCTCCACGAGAGTCAGAACAAATGAGGAACTCTTTGCAATAGGTAGCTATGCTCCAAATACATCTTTTTTATTTTTACTAGAATCGTCGAATCGAAAAAACTACGTGTTCAGGGAAAAAAAAATATTTTACAGTCAATACTACGAGTACTTATGCATTTAACGAATATAATAAATTCTAGCAAACAGAAATTTTCAAGTGTTACAAACCTAGTGTTACTGTAATTTTCCCAATTAAGGTTTATCGGAGCAGAATACATACATTTATTTTCACAGAAGTTAAAGTATTTACGTGAGGATCTATTAATACTGAATAATAACACCGGAAAATATTTCTTTAGATATTTCAGAAGGTCCTATTTTAGTTTGTTAGTCCCCCGAGACATGATATAATCGTCCACCATTTTGGTTCTTCTGCAGCAAGCACAAACTAAGACATACTCGCGCGCCCGATAAATCGCAGAAACCTAACTCATCGCCAACCGAAAACCACTCAATCAATCGACTTAAAAAAATTACAGAGTATTAATGATTTGTCCTGCCACCAACGCTATACATTAATTTTCTTTATGACAGTTATTATTATGTAAAAAAATTTAAGAATGGCATGAAAATTTTAGACAGGGAAATGCAGGGTAAAATACAGTAAAAGGGGAAATTTTTTGTTTCACGAGATTGAGGGGGAAATCACTGGACGGGACAAAAAGGATAGCATTAAATCAGTATGCCCCTCTTTACTAGATACGCAAATCGCTGTTGTTTTGGCGGCAGGTTGAAGACAGAATATCACTGGCGCGCGGCGCCGTCTAGCTCAACGACCTGACAACGAATTATACATTGGTTTGTATTCATGGTATTTAAGACATTAATTTAAACTCTACATTTTGTATTTATTTTAACGTTTTCAACTCTCAATAACTGATTTTAGGGTTATATACAAAAGTATCCATTGTCGAATACAAAAAAATTTACGAAATCAAATTTCTATATATATATAAAAATGAAAGATGACTGACTGACTGACTGACATATCAAACTGCAGCCCAAACCACTCGACCTAGAATCGTGAAATCTTTTGTGGAGGGTCCCCTCAGGTCGTAAGCAAGCACTAAGAAAGGATTGTTCGAAATTCGACCTCTAATGAGGTGAAAAGGGGTGAAATGTGTTTCCGAAGAAACGTCGATAGAGCTCGAACCCGACGGCTTATCATCGTGATTTTTACTTTATTAATAGGACACTCGTAAAAATGCATATTAAAAAATGTAAGGATTTTTCGAAATTCAACATTTAACTTAAGGGGGTGAAAAGACCTTAAATGTGTTTCCAATGAACAATTGATATCTATCGAACCTTTCGGGATAGAGAGTTGATATTCACTTCAAAATATTGCTTACGTAAATGCTCAAAAAGTAATTTTAGTTTTTTTTAATTCGATCCCCAGGCAGTGAAAAGGGGCAAAATGTGTTTTTTATGAATCGTCTATATCTTAGAAACACAATTGGCTATAGTCGTGATATTAACTTTAATTGGTTACATTTACAACTGTCTATGACAGGACTCGAAGACGTTTCCAAATTCTTTATTTAAAGGGGTGAAAATACGTGAAATGTGTTTTCGATTATCCTTCCATATCTATCGAATCAATCGAGATATCGAAATGCTTTTTGTTTTAAATTGGTTCTTTTGTAAATATCCCAAGTACCATTTAAAATATATTTTTCCGAATTCGACCCTAAACTGGTTAAAAAAAGGGTAATATGAGTTTTCGACTCACATTCGATGTATACATATATATATATATTTATATATATATATATCCCACAGATTTTATATAGCGACATGATTTTTGTTTAGGATTGATGCTTACTCAAATACCTAAAAAGTAAAATCAGGAATTTTCGAAATTCGCCACCTAAGGACGTGAAAAGGGATGAAAAGTGGTGAAAAGCGTTTTCAATTAATCGTCGATATATCTTGAACCCAGCGGGCTAATGTTGTGTTTTCTACGTCCACGAGATACCAATAAAGTATTCTAAAACGTAATTCAAGGGTTTTTCGAAAGTTACTCTCTTAGGCGGTGAAAAGACCTTGAATGTGTTGTAGATAAATCCTCGATATCTATCGAACCCGTCGAGATATACAATTAATTTTTGCTTCAGAATGATGATTACCGAAATTACCGCAAAACTGTTTTCAGATTTTTCGATATTCGAGTTCTCAATACTGTGCAGGGGTGATACGTGTTTTTTTAGTGAATGATCGATTTTGATTCGACTGAACGGTCTAGCGATGTGATTTACACTTCAGTTGGATACTTATACAAATGTCTAAGATGTAAATTTAAAATATTTCGAAATTCGACACCCAAAAGGGTGAAAAAGCACAAAACTTTGTTTTCCAACAACCCACGATGTCTATCTAACCAGTAGCGATATTGAGGTGTTGTTCGCGTCAGAGTGATGCTTACGTAAATATTTTTAAAAAATTTGTATGTAATTTTTTTCTTAGTAAGAAACGTGATTATTAAGAATAAAAATAACTTGGTTAATATTCAAGGAAGACGATCCGAAAAAAGCAGGAACGAGCATCGAGAAACAACCTATACAGGAGTTTCACTCTACAGTAACCTATCGAGACGTGGTGTTGTACAACCTCTATGAGCCCAGGACACAGATATTTTAGTTTTTTAAATAAAATTTTATTTTCATGAATTATTTTGACGTTACGTGACGCAGTTGTTTGTTACTCAGGTCTAAATTCCGGAAGGTTCTGGACTTGAATTCCGTTAAAAGCTGCGTGCGAACGTTCAATTATGACACAAAAAAACTACAAGGCAGAGCGAATTAGTGCAATTTACATGTAGTCTTTAAAAGGGGTAAACGTGCAGTTCGCTTTCCACTTAGGTTCCTCTACAATATCAGCTGACATATCGTCGGTATACTGCCAAAAGTGATTAAGTCATAAATGCTATTTCGTTTAAAAACAGTATTATATTGTAGATATTAACATAAATGTGGTATGTTACTATACTGTGACAGAACAGTACGAAACGACGAATGGAGATTAAACTTGGGCAATTGTTCGTGAACAACATATACATATTCCTAGCATTTTTATAATTTTATCTCATCCTGACTTTATCACTTTTGGCAGTAAACCGACGATATATCATCTCACTAATCTCAAGTTTGGGGCACCAAATACGTTTCCGCGAAACCTTTACCCACTGAAACTTTGTAACGGCAATAAAGTTAAAGTGAATATTTTGAAAATTATAATTGAGGGCACCGTCACCAATGGTTGTGCACGGGGTAAACAGATGTTTTTCATTCGATGAACCTCTTACCTTAGGTGTCTGTAATTATCCCACAACCTCAAACTGGCAGGGCTATAAATAAGGCCCAGGCAAAGTCGCTGTTAGTGGCAGGGACAAACTTAAGACTGATTTTCGCGTGGACAGCTATAGCTGCTTATCCTGCTGCAGAATTAGTTCAACTAGCCACTTGGACATTCTAACACTTGATGATTGAAGTACCAATCTTGTGTACAAAGTGGTTTTATCAATTAAAGTAAATATTATCAGTTACGAATAATACTCGCGAGCAAAGCCGCGGGGGACTGCTAGTTGCATATACTTAATTTCACTGAAGATTGGTTTTTGAAAACTACAGTTTTATCATTTTTAATTAATTTAAGATTGTTGACTGTCCCGCAAAATAGGCTTAGGCCTACATACAACTCGAAATATATTTTTTTATTTACTTAAAGGCACATTTTACACAATTAATAATAAATATTATTTACATACAAAAAGCAAATTCATCTGATGTATATATTCGAGTTTTTAATGGTATAGATAAATCATTGAAACACAAATGTAATGTTTTAACTTTGTGCTATTTGTTATGTTAGTATTCATATTAATCTTATCGAGGTTTCAGTAGTACAAGAGGCAAATATCACATTTCAGAGTACAGCTTTCATTCAATTTATTTAACATTCTAAAATTTTCCAGTTTATTACAATTGTTGCTTAATACACTTATAAAAAAAGTTTTAAACTTCATTGCATAAAGTATAGTAAATTTTTAAAGAAAGTTATTCGAGACAGTTAGTCTTATTACAAATTTTTGGTATGTAATAGCAAAAACGTTCGTATTTTGGGTTAATAATGAAAAATACATTATTACTAATCAGACAGATCGATGCATCTCTACTCTGTTACTGTAACGTTACTTTAAACATTTATACGTAGTGTGTCCTAAAACTGTAAACATAAATTGTTGCTGCTGATGAATTATTTTTTCATTGATTTCATTGAGGTTTCAAGTTGTTTGTTTGCTAATATGAATTTCTGTATTGTATTAAGTCAATCTACACTAAAAAATTACAACACACTGCTTATCACGTAGCAGTGTGAACAAAATTAATTTATTTTTAACTGTAACAGCCTTTCACTCACTCTGTGCAGACAGTATATAGCCATGCTGATTTATAGCCTCAGGATAATAAATACAATTCTTCTGATGCTTTTTACACACACTTGTGCAGGTGATAATTTTTCTTACAATACGACCAAACATGTTTTTTATAGCCTATGTGTTTAATATCTTAAACATGACATGTTTAATATAATGCTTATTAAGTCAAGCTGACAAAGATTTCTTTCCGTAAATTTGTGGAAAACAATATGGAGAAGTGCCTCTAATTTACTGTAGCATACCTCGTAAATAAAACACACGTTATCTTACACCTTGTCCTTACTCTCTGTAAACATGATGGATATAAATTTGTATTCAGAAGTTCTTTCCTTTTACTGTATGTCTGCAATACAGTTAATGAGGGAATTGTAATTTACATGCTATCTACATGATCACGATGGAAATTCACTTGAAATTTCTACAGTAATATTCATAAAGTAGGAATTTCCGTTATCAACGATATACATGTGAGAAATGGTTAGATATAAAAGCATATTAAGAATTAAAGTGAACCTTGTTAATAATACAAACCATCTCAATACAAAGATCTAATTAACACGAAGTAATTTTCGTTCCCCTAAGCATGAGATGAAAAGTGTAGCACTAACTTAAATGTTCAATAAAAGTTCCCTTGTACACTGCACAACGCCAGAACCATAACATGCCTGCGGAGGTATCTCATTCATTGCGATGATTTGGCAGAACGTATCTTCTCCCATAAATGTGTGGCATATATTTATAATGTATAGGTGTTTTACTATGAGCTATTTGTATAAAAATAATATAAACAGTTCATAACAATAACTGACCAAAATCTGTGTTCTAGAATAAGGGTATGTCCATGAAACAATATTTGTTCGAAACAAATTTATTTCTTGACTACTTAAACTATACTTTGAACTTATACAACGTTAAACAGATAAGTGTAGTTCATTATATGATAGCTGTTTATTGTCTTAAAAATTCATGTGACAATTGCGGCAGATCACAGGTCGGTACGAGACTTGTAATGTAAGGGAAGTGAGTTCGAATCTAGGTGTTGGTTGAATTTTTATTTGTTTTCCTTATGCTTTCATTTGGGATACAATTTAGGATCTATGCTGTAGTAGATTTAAACAAAAATGTAAATAAAGTATGCAAGATGTATGGCACCGCTTCTGCGAAAAAAAAAAGCTGCAAGTCGTAATTTCAATTTGTATAAACAATATTTTTTAAATGATGAGACTATTAAACAGTAAGCAAAATGAGTTGAAAAAATTGTACATATTAAAAAATTTTATTAATTTTAATACTTCTTCCACTGTTACGCAAAAACAAAAGTGCTTTGGTTTGATGCTCAGTATAAATACAAATGAAAACTTCAGAAACAGTTAACAATTGTTTATTTCTTTAAAAATTAATTTAAATGAACCCCTGTCCGGTTTTTAGTTGAAAACCGAATTCAGATGCCATTTGTGGTGTGAATTTTAAATAGAGTTTATTTATTGATGAAATTATTTTGGAAAAATTAAGGTAATTAGGAAAACCCGTTCAGAATATTATTATTTAGTTCGTATCTATCTTTCATTATGAAAAGTAACAAGGTCTAGACCTTACAATTTTACGATCAGACCTGTCAATTAACAGAACACCAGGATGTCTAGCATCTATGAACAGATACATATAACAAGAACATACTATAAATAGAGGCACGAGTATTTCGCGTATTCATCTAGCCACAGCCTAGACTTCTTAGTTCTATATGTGTACCGCCTGAAGCCGAATATCCATTGGCTTCTAACAGTATACAGACGTGTAGCACGTGATATCCCCACGGCTTGTTTCCTTATTTATAACTGGTTTGCAGTCGTCAAATGTGTGTAAAAATCGCTCTCGTCTAATCACAGAAGGAGGAGTGAAGTACACGTTATTGACGTTCAAACTGACCTTGAATCAATACTCGAAATAATCGTGCCCCTAACTATACAAGAATTGAAACATTTAGAGTTCACAGTTTCTTAAAACGTAATATTTTAGTAAAAAAGTTATGTCAGTGTTAAAATAACTCAGTGAAATTAAGTAATTACATATTTTAGATGTATTGCGTCAACCGTTTTAAAAGAGTCCTATATGGGTTTATAGGCGACGTGATAACTGTAATCGAACAAGAGTCGAGCAGTGACCGCAGTCACCCATTGGTCTGAAGGAGGCGTGAGGAGGGGTGGTATCACATACCGCGTTGGTAATACTGTCTGTTTTTATTTGTTTCATAGATATACAGCAATAATATTTCATTACCGCTCTCTAGTAAAATATATTACAGTGGAAAAAAAAACGGATGAGTCAATAGTATTTACAAATATTGATGACGCAATTAATCATATATAATTAATTAATTATGAATACTTTTTATCCTTTCATGAGTCATCGCGTAATGCGTATGTATATACTGGCGGTTATTACCGAAGACGTTTGAATTAGGTATGTGGTGGCTGTATGGAAAACAAACTTCAGGCAACGTCGGAACCTCATTATTAAGGCGTCACGCTCATTAAAAATATTGTTTCTAAGCCCCCCAGCAAGCCTAAAAACGACCTTCCCAGTCTTCCGTACTTCCAAATGTACTAACCGGATATATGTGAAACTCAGGTTGCGACCTGCACTGAGCTTAGTTGCATACTTTCCACCAATAAAATTATATGGTCATCGTTGAGGTGACGCGGCATTTGATGCGCGCTTCAAGGTCGATCTTACTGCTCCGTCGCTTTTGAGCCTCTCACGCGCAAGTCGGCGCCCTTAAGGTAATTCCCGCATAGAATATCCATAGAATCAACACAATTGTGTCACTGCAGCTAACATGACCCTGTATAATGTATGAGAAAATCTAATTTCCTAATTTTCTCTGAGGATATAAACGTAACTTCGATACGAATACTTACATTTTTTATTACATATTTTAATTTTTATTAAGTTGTAAATGTCCTGTTTTAGGAAAATACTAAACATAGCCCATATATCTTGTAAGAACCATGTTATTGCTCATTAATTAGTGGGTTCATGACAACAAGTACGAGAGTTATTTTTTTTTCTACCTCTGATCGGCTGTAATAAAAACGGGAACGAATTAGGAATTTATTTTAATGTTAAAAGAAACGTACAACATTACACTATTATTTTTCCACATAATCACCGTGCATATTGAGGCATTTGTCGTACCGATGCACCAGCTTGCCGATAGCCTCTGCAAAGAACGATGCCTCCTGCCTATTCAGTCACGTTTTAACAGTGTCCTGCAGTTCATCTTCATCATGGGTGTTGAAACGTCGTCCTCCAAGCCACTTTTTCAACGTGGGGAAAAGGTGGAAGTCATTCGGTGCCAAATCCGGACTGTAAGGAGGGTATCGGCAAGCTGGTGCATCGGTACGACAAATGCCTCATTCTGCACGGTGATTATGTGGAAAAATAGGGTAAAGATGTACGATTCTTTTGACATTAAAATAATTTCCTAACTCGTACCCGTTTTTTTATTACAGCCGATCGGAGGTTGAAAATAAAATAACCTTCTTAGATAACTTCATATTGCCAAGTTTAAAATATTGTCAGATGTCTACAAAATCCTCCTGATTGTTCCTACTCATTCGTATGTATTTATAAATGTGTTAATTAAGACTATCGTTAAACCACAAATAGTTATTTCAACAAATAATAAAGTGTACGATAGGAATAGTTTTCAATGTTATAAGTAGATATCTCCAGACACATTGTTATCTAGTTCTAGTAATTTACCCACGAAAGAGTTTTATTTAGTTAACGAACAATTAAATTTGTCTCAGGTCGATAAGTGATAAATGATCCGCAACCTCTCATTTGAGAGGGCAGATGATTTTCGCTTGTTGGAAACATGGCGGGCGTTGCCGTTTGCTGGGATCATAAATAAATAAATATATATATATATATATATATATATATATATATATATATATATATATATATATACATATATATATATATACATATATCGCATCTCGTATGACCCTAACCAGCGCCCAAAGGTTACGGTATATCGAAAGTTCAACATTTTTTCATTTTTATATTTGAACCCCATACTTATATCTTTTTTTCAGACATAAATTATGATTACATTTAGCACTCAGAATTTTTTTATCTATCATTGTTTTTGCATAATGGCTTCTCAAATTCAAACTTTGGATGTCATGGTCTTAAGAACGACACTATAACCAACCGGCTAACTGGACTGAAATAAGTAACATTTAAATTTATTATTTTTGAAAAACATTTTCAGGGCACCATATATGAAATACAAATTTTTATAAAATCGTGACTTCAAACTTTAAAGGGATAATACATAAGTATACCACATTGCAATTACACTCCCAATCATATATCTGAAGGTGTTTGATTTTGAGTAATTTACACCCAAGGCCTGCGTACGTTACAATGATGTAACGAAAGTGCTAATATATTCAAACTGCCATAGGTCAAGAAACATGTATATATATATATATATATATATATATATATATATATATATATATATATATATGTGTGTGTGTGTGTGTGTGTATATATATACATACACACACATAAAGGCTACGTATTAAATTTCAATATTTCACCAACCAAAGTTTTAAAGCTAAGATTTTATCGTGTGAGCTTACAGTGCACAAACGTTATCTATAATTTGAACATGAGTTTTTATTCTTGAAAATTGCCGTTATATTTATACTGACCTGATTATTTGCGAAATTATCGTAGCTAAACATTATATGCAAGAATATCAATGAATATAATAATAATAAAAATAGTTTAAAATTTTCTTTGTAAATGGATAAGAATTATGACTCCCTTCTTATCTATTTTCCCTTTGTCTGTCTCTTTTTATATATTATACATCCTATACATTCACGTCTGCTGGTGACGTATATATCATCTAAAAAATGCGTCTATGGTACAAAGTTTATCCCTTTATATAAATTGTATTTGTAGGATACTAACCATAACCATCATGATTCACGCAATTATAATTTAATTTTTTTTATATCCTGTCCGTTTTTAGTCATGTATTGAGAAACGTTCTTTGCAGAAACGAAGCAATTAAACCAGTCGTATTAGACGGAAATGGAAATTCTTTACAAACGTCCGGGGCATATGTATGAAATATATGATTTAAATCGATGAACTCATTAAGCAGTAAATGATAAGCGAATGTTGCTAGTAGCAGGTAAAGTAATTTTCACAAACCAGCACGGCTTTCTGACAGTCTACTTGCGAAATTTCAGATATTAATCCAAATTGAATTGGTCTATTCATGAAACATGCATGAGATGATTACATGAACGAGTGAATATGAAAAGATGTTGGCAGCACTAGGAACTAACTCTAGCCTGCCACATAGATCTGTGCAAGGTAAAGTGACATATATGTGCACAGATGTGTGAAAATGATATTTCCATATGAAGACAACTTACAAAAATTATAATCGTGCGCTAAATTTGCGGAAATTATCTACATAATAGGTTATTGATTAAATTTAAGATGTATGGTCATTACTGCTGGCTCTTGTTGTATAGGAGACCGCGTGTATATATCCATAACCGGTTTCCTATAGGCAGTTCGAGATAAAGTGAGCACTCAAACTAGCCCTGCTAAAGTTCTATTTTCAGTCAATTCGTATCTTTCCGCGCGTAACGGCTAACGACGGGACATGTCTAACCTCTCTGGACACATCACTTAATGCTTGCGCGTGTAAGATAAATTTTGCAGTCAGTATGAATCGATACAGTTTAATAAAAAAAAAGGTTTATTAATTATATGAAATACAAATACGTCGATTTAGGTTGATTTGCTTTCTGTATTGTTGTATTGAAATAGGAAAACACCGGGAACTATTTTGCGTAAATTCGCTGCCAACCATACAAGCAGTAAGGTAACTAAAGTTAATATAGAATTATGTGCAGCAACGGCTAGTAATATTTTTCAGAGGTTATATTTTTATTGCTTACTTTATCCCGAATGACCTATATAAGGTTGAAACCTGTTGTCTCAAACGGTAAGAGTATTCACGAGGCGAAAATTCACATTTTTATTGTTGCGAGACATAGTGTTCGTTTTATAGACGTTACTTGTGACAACATTTTCCAATTGTATAATTTTTTTTTTAACTCGCATAGTTTCCCCGTGGAGACATGTCATAGTTAGAATTTGCAACTTATTAGAGCATATAAATAACAAAAACCAAGTGACTTACTTCGATAAATAATTTACACTGAATTGATATACTATGGGCCACATGCTAAACAATTTAAAAAAAACCTACAAGATTCCTTTGTGGTTTTTTTTAAATCTGAAAATGGTCCAAATTTATTTATTTATGGCAATTTTTTAAAAAGACAAAAGGACATTGTTGTATGTTTTAAAATATTTTAGCATATTGTCCATAATATATCATTTCAGTGCTAATTATTTCATTTGGGAAAGTCACTTGGTTTTTCTTATTCCTATGCTCTCGTAAGTTGCAAATTTTGACATTGACATGACCCCGTAGAAAAACTATGAGAGCTTAAACATTTTTACGAGTGGAAAACCTAGTCACAACTAAAGTATATAAACGCACACTACGTCGTGCAATTATGAACAAATTAATATTTGCTGGACAACCTTAAGAGGGCGCGGTACATAATTCAACGCTGAAAGCATTAATCTATAAGTGTAGGTTTCTTGAAGCCAATTTGCGAAAATTAGACAATAGCAATCCTAGACAATAGTTTTAGCCAACGTTCTAAACAAAATTGTTTTCAGTGTTACGAACTTCTGAGGCACAACCTCAGACGCCGGAACCTCGTGCATTTAACTGCAGCGCAAGAGATCACGCGTAACGAATGAGTAATTCTGGATAAATATTCACTCATAAAGTTGGCAAACACCATTACCTAAGTTCGTCATTGAGTACTTTATCCATATTGGCTTCGAAAAAAGCGTAGAAATCAATCGATGTTTTCAGGGTTTATTTATATACCATTCACTCTTAAGTGCGCTGCTATAGGCGCGTTAGAGGCTCAGAAGCGACGGAACTATAAGGGCGACCTCGAAGTGCGCATGAAATACCACATCGCCAGAGCGAGCCGAGCGCTGAACTACCAGGTAAGATTCCTGATCATCCTTTCTTACTGTGTCTTTCAGCGGTGAATATATCACTGTATTGGTAGAAAGCTAAGTTCCGTGCATTTTTCTGCGTTTCACATATGGTACCTGTACCGAATATGGCCCAGTTCTCAATATGACTCACCGTCGTCATTGTGTGGTAATGCCGAGATCGATGTGGGACCAATACACAAGTCTCCAGTATGAACACATACCATCTATAAGTATCTGTCTTACACCATACATGCGTTATATTAGTAATATAATTAATTACTTAGGCACACATGATTTTTTAACCTTAAGCGGGCCATAGTCGGTACAAGTACTTTACTTCCGGTTTGTACATTTTGAACTACGGCAGTCTGAAAAACCAGTTTTTTTTATCATGTTTGAGGGCTTCGGTTGAGTGTTTTTAATGAGTATGGAGTCTAAACAATGGAATTCCATCCTTGTCCGAAGTGTGTCTCCTTTTCGTGCATTGGCATAATGGACATGTCTGGAACACTTACGTAAAATTACATATTAACGAACACTCTGAAACGCATTTGAAGCGCTTGGTAGGCGGCGCCCTTAAGGTAGAATGTTAAACAATTTAATTGTATTTTCATATCTTGAGCCGTAACATTTATTCAGATTTTACTATCAAAATTTTCTCTTCAACAAAGTATAGAATATATTTTTGGTAAACAACTTGACATAAATAATAACAGTATATTTCATTAATTTGTCATGCAGAATCATTGCAAGAAGATTACAGGTTAACATTCAAGAATTCCCGTGCAATGGTTCTGCATGACAAATTAATGAAAGATACTATTATTATTTATGTCAAGCTGTTACCAAGAATGTATTCTATGCTTTGTCGAAGAGAACATTTTGATAATCCAATTTGAATAAATTTTATGGCCCATAAATTTAAAATTGTCTAACACTCCCCCTTACCGTTTTATTACGACAACACATATGAAATTTGAATATTAGTTACACTAAATCTGCTAGAGTAGGAAGGTTAAGGTATTTACAGAAAAGTCAGTGTAGATAATTACGCACAATAGATAGTGACACGAGCTTAGAAAGGAATCATGCATTACCTTTTTTCAAAATCCATTCCAGAATTCACCAGGGGTGATTTCAGGAATCCATGGAAAAGTAAAATCAAAACGACAGAAGTTAGGAATCGCACCCTGAACCTCCCAAACGCGAGTCCTACCATAAAAATAGGCAACAGTTTCTCATCACTTAATGTAACTAAAGTATTTTTTCTTACGACGTTGTTTGCCTACTTATTAGTTCAGAAAAGTTTGAAATTTTACTGTCTGCGTCTGCATGCTCTTACATGTGTGAAAGAGCGAAAAGTTAAAAATAAGAGGAAAACCATTTTAGGAGATTCATCTCGTGGTTTATCACTGAGGTGTTTGCAACGCTACGCAGTAGCCCCTCATTTTCCTTCAACTACATTGTTTACTGATGAAGCGACATTTACGAGGGATGGTTATTTCACCAGCACTACGCCGCTGGCGGTCCGGCAACGTATGTAGCATCAACACGACCACGACCATCCACATTTCACAAGAGAAGTACGCGATCACATAAACATGAAATTTCCACAGAGTAAAAACACTTTCTTTGCCACAACGAAATTGAGTTTAAATATGATCCACTGATATGTAACTTTGTTACAAATGTATTTCGCTTCCAGTAAAGAAATCTTGCCTTATAAGCAAAGAAAATATAGAAATCTTGTGGTTTGTGTCACATTTTATCTTAAAATAGTTTTCGTTGAAAATAAGACAAGATTATTTGTAGCATCGATAATTATTTTTCCAAAATGAAGCTTGTGTTAAAAATACCACATAAGTTATCTTCACCAAAATTATTTCAATTTAAATATCTTAGAAACAACACAGATTTTGTTACCATGCCTGTAACATTTAAACAAATAATTACTTCGCTGCACAGTAATAAGAAAGACTTGCACAGTCAAATGCATCTGCATAATAGTGGAAGACACTCACAATTTATGGCTCTGTTAATATGCTTTAAGTTATTTGAGGAATTATTTTTAAGTAGTAGACTTAAAGCAATGCCTATGCGTCATACGTGCATCGTGTAAGTTTGTGACATCAACGTCCCATTTCCGCTGACGAATAATTTGCTCCGTGCGGCGGCAAAATTTACAGCAGCCGTGACGTACGTATGTCTGCACACGTCTCCCAAACTGACACGTTTCAGATGTGCTGCTGAAAATAACTCAGCGGTGTGTAGAGTAAACTTCAGACCCTGCTGTCTGCTGTCTGCTTAGATGAATGCGGACCTGCCGTCTGTTGCTCTTGAAGAGTGCTTACTGTTGCCAATAATAAAAAAATAATACATGCAAAACTTATCAAATACTTCTGTAGCACTGTAAAAAATAACTTTAATTGTTGTTTCCAAAATTAATAATAAAAATTATAATTACATTTTAAACATTGGCCGTCTTCTTCCATCATTTAACAGACTCTCCACAAAATCAATACCTAAAAAACAACAACAATTGAAGGCTTTGGTGGAAGGATCGGTTATGCCACATTTGTAAACTTCAGAGAAGAAAGCAATAAAATTATTTAAGAGAGAAAAAAACCAAAACTTGTTAAAGGTCTTAAATCTTGGAATATGTTTGCAACATGCGAATGCTATTCACCAAGAACAATTAAGTTAAACAAAATTGTTTTGTTTTTCTCAGCATTTAATAAATGAAACATACCCCCTTCTTCCACCAAGGCTTTCTATTATTACCGAAATATGCGCCACGCACATGAGTGTGTGAGCACGAAAACGATATAAGGAACACCACCACCAAATTAAATTGTATAGTTAACAACAGAGACATTTAAATTAAACGGAATTTCTTCGAGAGAAAAAAAAAAGTAAAATGCGAACTCTGTGCAGGTACTTCAGATGTGCCAGAATTCTGGTTTGCAAAAGCACCTGAAGTAAGAAACTATTAAATTTTCAGTCTGTTAATTATAGTGTTCGAGCACCAAAATTATCCAAGCACCAAATATGTTATGTCACTTGTGAATTTAATTCTGCAGATCCACATGGTGTCCATGTGCAGCATACATCAGCACTCTGGAGCAAGAACTGTGGTCAGATAAACCTGAAGCAAGCTGGACACGCCACAGACGAATTATCAATACAGGCGTGAAATTATGTGAAGGCTCATTTGATGTGGGTGAATTTCGCCGCTTAAGGGTGTGGTTCACCTCAGTTGTCAACGACGCTTTTTATTTTTACATTTGTACCAGATATTTTTCATCTTATTTAAGACATTATTTGTGACTAAATTTGGCTCTAATGAAATGTTTTTTTCTCTCATAGTTTTTGCGTAATGACCCGTTAATGTCAAAATTTGCATTATACTGTTTGGTAACCACCACTAAAACAAATTGACGTACCAAACTGAAAAAAATTACAGAAAATAACAATGTTGTATGCTACAACGTCTCCTATGTAAAAATTAAATATTATTTTATTAGTGATTTTTAAAAATTCTTTATTTTTTAAATTTTTAATTGAAAATTTTTACAATTATTTTTAAATACCAGAATATACTATTTTTTTTTGTTTTTACATAGGAGATATTGTAGCCTGCAACATGGTTATTTTCCATAATTTTTTTCAGTTTGATATGTCAATTGGTTTTAGTGGCGGTTACAAAACCGTAAAATGCAAATATTTACGTTTACGAGTCATTACGCGAAAACTATGAGAGATAAAAATATTTCATAAGAACCAAATTTAGTCACAAATTATGTCTAAAATATGATTTAAAAATCTGGTACAAATATAAAAATAAAAATAATATACGTTGAAAACTGATGTGAACCGCGCCCTTAAGGCCCTCGCTCTTTAATTTTGTGAAGGCTTCGAAAATATTTTTAGCGCCAATTAATACATATATCAAAAACTCATACTTACAGTTTTAACACTCATATAATCGTTTGTATCTGAATTTTTCTGTTTCAATATACCAAACGGATTTTTAGATTTTTGCCCCTGAAATATCACATAATTTCTTGTCAAAATAAGCCAAAATTAAGCGAAATAATTTTTTCCCAGCAAACGGTTCATTTAAAAAAAAACGCTCTGGCAAAATTGTATATCGTATGACTGAACACAGTCAATATTTTTTTTTAAGCATATGGTTAAAAAATATTTGAGATATTTGCAACTGTTTGAAATAAATGAAATATCATTGCCTTAATTGGTTACACGAGACTGTTTATATCTGTCCCGTGTCTGTTTGGTTCCTGCATGTTCCAGCAGGTTTCCTATTGGCTTGCCTGGGCAACAGGCGTTAGGTGTTTCCGCCATATTGCTGGCCATGGAAACCATTTTTCTGGCGTGTGTGACTGAGTTTGCCATTCTACTGGCTCTGTATTACTAACTATTCTGTAGCCTTGCAAAAAAACTCTGCAAAATTTTCCTCGTTCACAAAACGTGTCGCAACTCGTTCATGCACAGTAAAAAAAAATGTGTACATTTACAAGGAAAACCTTGTAACATAATATCAGAACGTAATAAGTCTGGTAATGAAAGTAAGATGTCAGAAACATTTTAAAGTGGTTACAAATAACGTAAACACCTTTGCGAACTATTAAAATAAACGTTAACGAGCAAATTTTTCGATTTGAAACAAAATAAACCTAGGAGACCTGACAAATTTTACAAAATAATGTTGTAAACTTAACCAGATATTAGCTGTAAATGCACAAAATTTGTTTGTATATTTACAGAAATGTTTTTAAATATACAAAGAAGTTTGTAAAAATACAAGTTTATTGTAAATTTTACAAAAAGTGTCACCAAAAACTTTTTTTGGAAACTGGTTTCCAAAAAACCTTTTCGTAAAAGTACAAATATTTTTTACTGTGTGCTAGCATCATATTTTTCCTCTTCCTGGGCTCAATTGACAAAACAGTTATAAGAGACTTCGTAATTTTTAGATACAGTTAGATAGTTTGTCAGGACAAGATTTCTGCATCATTCATTTGCCTTACGTGCACGTCGGCAACTCTGTTTAGTGGTTATTGGCAGGGTGTCTTTGTTCAGACACGTCTCTCATTTCTCTGGACCAATTAGAAATAATGTACTGTAACAGAAACATACGTTTGTGATTTTCCAGTAGGAAATCCAAGGCGAGTGGATTCAAGCACTGACCGTGAAGCAGAACTGTAGATATGCAAATAAGAAACTGAAACAAAACTGTGCTAAAATCTTTTCGCCGCAATCTCATGGCACCATTTATAGTCTACTTTCAGGATTGACTATAATCAGCTTGTATTTCTCTGTATAGGCTACGGTGTGATTGGACAGCACACAGTAAAAGAAATTGTACATTTACAGGAATATCATGTGACCTAATATCAGATCATTCTCAGTCAGGTAATAAAAGTGAGATGTCAGAAACCATTTAAAGTGGTTCCACACATCGATCACACCTTTGGGAACTAGAAAAATTAATGTTAATTAGCAGATTTTCCTATCTGAAACAGAATAAACGTAGAAAACCTATCACATTAAAACATGTCGTACTTTTACAAAAAAATTGTTCGGAAACTAGTTTCCAAAACAATTTCGTAACACTACAAACAACTGTTGTAAAATTAACCAGATATTAGCTGCAAATATACAAATTTAGTTTGTACATTTACATAAATGTTTGTAAATGTACAAATAAATTTGTAAATGTACACGTTTTTTATAAATTTTACAAAACATTATTGTAATATTACAAAAAACGTTTTTGAAAACAGGTTTCCAAGAAAACCTTATTTATTATACTATACAAAAAAATTTTAGTGTGCAGTTGACGCGGTTCGCTCAAGAGGATGACAAAAAAATAGTAAACCTGGAGCGCTGAAATGCCGGAACTAAATTTATTTGTGAGTGACTAGCTCGCTATAGAAGCGGCAGCCAACGAAACAATGACAGCTTCTCTTGTGTGTACAGCTATGTAGAGGTCCATCGTCAGTGCCACAAATTTTTGGTAAAATAAATTTTTCTCCAGCTTGTGTCATTGCCTTACGTGCACATCTGCAGCTTTGCATCATGGTTATTAGCAGTGTGTCTTTGTGTAGAGCCGTCACTCAGTTTACTGCATAGTAAAAAAATTCGCACATTTGCAAAGAAAATCTCGTAAACTAATATCAGAACATTATCAGTCAGGTAATAAAAGTGAGATGTCAGAAACCTTTTTAAGTGGTTACAAATACTGCCACCTTTATAAACTAGTAAATTAAATTTTAATGAACACATTTTTCGATTTGAAACAAAATAAACCTAGGGGACCTGTCACATTTTACTAAACATTTCGTACTTATACAAAAACATTTCTTGTAAACTCTTTAAAAAAAAATTTGTAACACTAGAAACAATTGTTGTTAAGTGAACCAGATATTAGCTGTAAATGTACAAAATTTGTTTGTAGTTGTGCAGATATGTTTGTAAATATACGAAGAAATTTGTAAACATACATGTATTTTGAAAATTTTACAAAAAAAATTTTGTAGTGTTACAAAATAATTTTTGGAAACAGGTTTCCAAAAAAACGTTTTTGTAAAAGTACAAATTTTCTTGTGTGTGCCAATTAAAATAAGGATACTCCAACACCACACGTTTGTGAGGTGCCTGTAGAATCCCAAGACGCTTTGAGTTACAAATATCCAGTCACACACTATGAAGCAGAACTGCAGTTGTGTACGTAATACACTGAAATAAGTTGGTGCAAAAGTCTTTTCATCAAATACCAATGGCTCTATCATTCATAGAGGTCAAATATATCGTGATCTTTTCATCAAATACCAATGGCTCTATCATTCATAGAGGTCAAATATATCGTGAACTATAATGGTCTCAAATAATTTCATTTATTGCAGAAAACACATATTAAATCTTAATGTTCAACTTATATTTATCAATGTATTTAAAACAAGATTTTTATTTTTCTTTAAAATTATTTTTGCTCGTTTATCATAAATCGTAATACAAAGGGCCTACTCGAATGATTAATTCCAAAAAATTATTTTGCGTGACTTGCTGACATGAGTTTTACATAAACGATAATTGTACTAGTTAGTAATTTTGCATAATTTTGAACCTTACTAGTATTAACTACAGTCATATACAATAAAAATCTGAATTAGGTCGAGATAATTATTGAACACTTTGTAAATGGGCGAAAAGGTAATATATTTTACACAGAAAGACAGAAAACAGATTTTCGTTCACGATGCATTTCATATTATTATTTTCGTTTTAGATAAAAGTAAGCTAAACACTAAAAATTACTATTACACACTATTACAGATTTTTTTTGCAAGAAAATAATTGTATAAGAAAAGAGTTATTTCATTGGTATTAAAATATTTAATTTCTATAAGTAAATAACACATCTTGTAGTAATTGTATTTCCGGATTTCCATTCACACATACTTTATCATTATAATAAAGAAAAATTATTTAAGAATAATACTGTTGGAAACAAAATCATTAAAATAGAATTTATTACCAGCTGTAATAAAACTTTTGGTAGTTTGAGATCGTCATATTCTACTGAAACAATTATTTCAATATCAAAATCTCGTCTGATTTTGTACTGGCTAACAGATTTGTGAGCGTAAATTAGTTTGAAGGCAATTTTTACATCTATTTGTTTTCCTCAGAGAAAAGTATAGAATCGCTAACAAAGAAGCTGTCTTTTTAAAATGTTGTAGGTGCAAGGTGCAACGTGCTTTCTTGCTTACTTAAAAAGTTTCATTCAAATAGAATACAGATTGTTTACATCTTAATTAAACTCAATCACAAGGAAAATCAACAAGCGAAGATGACTGCGATACCTGACAATTGGAAAATAAGAAATATGCTCTTATATGAACTAAATCGTGTTTAATGTTATACGTAAAAAATTAACTTCTTCCTTAGACTATTTCTTGTCATCTTTCTGATGTATCAGAATTTATTTAAAAAAACTTTTTAAGCTCGTACTTATATAATTTTTAATTATCTGTTTATAATTTTAAAATACACACACATAGTCAAAATGTTGTGCGGATTTTAACATTTTATACATTGAGTTTAACGCATACTGCGATTTCTAAACGGAAACAGTGAAAAAAAAAGCATTCAAAATAAAAAAACAAGCGAACAAGGGTGTAGTAATTGCTTATTATGTATTTGGAGAGTCAGATGCCAAACATAAATAATGAAAAGACGCTGAAAAAATTAGTATGGGTGGACGAGAGCTTGGATACCTGAAATAATTTCCCACTCGAGGTGAAATTAAATCCTCTGGAATGACGCGATTCTAAGTGTACCAAGAAGGGAAAACAAAATCTGCTCGTAATTTATTTTCCGGCACTCCTGAACAATATTTCCATCTCCAATCGTCCTCGAGTGGCAAAAAGAACCTTTCTTGAAACAAATAAAATTTTACTACGTACCATACAAAAAATTTAGTTTATATTTTGCAGATAGTTCAAATAATCATAGATGTTGTTCCAGCCTTAATGTCTCTAAATGTAAAATTACCCTGTTCAAAACAAATACACACAAAAAAGTATTTACAAATATGTGCCTAGATAGGGTAAATAAGGCAATTTTACACTAATATACAAGGTTTATGATACAATTTTATACGCAAATATTCCTGAGTGAAACCTTATTCAGGAAGTCAAGTGATTCGTACTCAATATATATATAACATAAGTTATTGTATAAAGAGTAGGAATTGCTTTACATCCTGTATAAAAAATTACTTTATCCTAAGCAACTCAAGTTTTTACTACCCAATACTGAGATAGCTGAAATTTGTTTTATCGCGGTATAGGTTATGTAACACGATATTTGGTTGGTTTAGACTATATTGATTTTCGCATGTGAATAAAAATGTTTCTAGCAAAACTAAAAGGTAATTTTGGTAGAGATACCGTGTGGCTGGTATTTTAACAGACATAACTAGATTGCATCCGGGTCAGAATTTTATCATCAGTATTCACCGTAGTAGTTTAAGTCTACAGTAAAATCAGGTTGTCTCAAGTTATTTTATATAGTTTATACGCGGTTAGCATCCAATACAATGTCTGACAATGTTTATTGAAATTTATTTTAATCGCTTTACTTTATGAATATTAAATGTATTCTTTTATTCTATAACTGAGAATCAAAACATGACTCCTAAAAATGAATTTTCACACACTGGCGGTATAATTGTACCTAGAGGTGTGTAACTGACATAGTTCGAACTCACTCCAATAAAAATAATAGTATTATTTTTTTTAATTTTCGGGAGGCAAACTAAGTAATTTAATACAGTTATGAATGATTCATTAATTGTATTGTTATAAAATTCAATCAATAAATATAAATCCTGTTTCTAAAATATACAATGAAGCTACACCAATACAAAAAAAGTAAATTCAGAACATGGATTATCATTCTTTATGCCTTTGTCGAAGTTACCTGCCTTGTATGTTCGTAAGAATTCCTATCGTAAATTTGGTTTGCAACGACGTTCAACATTGTATGTTTTGTCAGCAGTTTTTCCATTATTTTTTTTTTATTTTCCTGGAGATTTGTTTTTTTTTTTTCCTTTTTAACTATCGAAAATATAAATTTCCAAGTCCACAAAAAATTACATTAGTTTTTTTTTGTGACAGTGATGTAGGCTTCTACTGAGAAACCGTCTTATTGTCAATATTTTTTTCTCAATAAATTATTTAAAACAACACAATGGTTTTACTTTTAACTGTCCTTTAATAACAATATTTTAATTCGTTTAATGTTTCCAATTGCACTTACTTGCCTTTAGAATTTTCCCACTGAGGTATTACATCCTCCTTATTGTACATGTGCACTTACAATATTAACTTCTTCCCAAAATCCAACAAAAATATACGTTACTCTGTGTGATACAAATGCATTAATTTTTAATCATCTCGTCGATTCCTAGTTGAAGGTACAATGAATTGCCTCGGAAAGGAAAGTGATGCTGGCAGACATCTTAAAATCAATGTATTTACCATTAAAAAATTTTTATTAAAAAATTCAATATAATACCTTTCGAATTTTAAAATTTCAGCTATTACATATGTGGCCAATAGTTATAAAATAAAGAGAACCATTTTGTGGACATAAGCTACTCAGGGCAAATGTTGGCGTGTTGCAGAAAATCATCACAATTAAACGAAAAATAAAAAAGAAAAGCCGATTTTAGTGGTTTTCTACGTACCTGCAACTTACAGGCAAGACCAGAAAAGAATGTAGTCTTATCTGTGAAAATGTCAGGAAAACAAAAATTAAAACTAGGATTAATTACAATGCTAATTAATTCCAAAATGGCGTTTAATGGAAATGAGAAAGACACAAAAACAAAATAAACATAATAATGTGTACAAAAATCGACAAATTTAATAGTAAAAATCATTTTAAAAAACAAGCATTTATTTAAATGCTCTAAAAAAGAAAATAAACCTTTAATTAAATCAAGTCAATTAATTTATTACATAACACAATTTGTTTGATACAATAGCTTGTCGCGGGATTTGCCTATTTTGTAAAACATATTAAATTTTTATTCTTAGAATTACTTATGTCAAGATCCAGTTTCATATTGTATTCTACGTAGGTGAATCTCGCGACAAGCATTTATATTACATATATTACGTAAAGTAATAAATTGATGTAGATGATTTAATTTAAAGTTTATTGTCTTATTTTTAGAGTGTTTAAGTAAAAGTTTGTGATTAAACATTTTTTTACTGTTAATAATTTTTTTTTATTTTTTTAGTTATTTTTCCATGTTATCCCCACGAGTACCGAAGAAATATCCATCGACCCTCCCAGAGCACCGTTTAGAACGGTAATGACGTATGTACACAAAAAGGTTCAGTTTATTTTTAATTCCAACACATTGTAGGAATCTTTTAAAGGATCGCAACGATAATATATTTTTTTCTAAAGTTTGATACACTTCAAGAGGCCTAAGTAACGGATGTAAATGAGGTAAATAGATAGGGGAGCGATAAGGGTCAGTCTGCAAGGCTCGACGACATCGCATCTATTTACAAAGCGTAAAACTGTCGTGCAGTGTTTTCTAAGTGGATATTTTTACTGTTGGTTGTCAAGCAAATATTCTACAATTTAATTTGTAAGCAGTACGTAGTCAAGGCGAAATCAGACATTGAGTATTGTGTTTTACAAATCCGAGTTGTGTATTTGTTTTTAATAACGTCAGTACAAATAAACGTTTCTAGTCTTTGGGGAACTCCAAAATAATATTTTCGTAAGCACGCTGGATTTTTAAAGTTACAGGAGCATAGTTTATAGTGTGTGCTGTTTTCATAGACAAACTTAATTGAAATAATTATTGCTGTTTTGCATATAAAAGAATAGGCGTGGCAAGCTACAACGTGGGTCAAACGCCTTGCCTCTTGAAAGAAGTCGCAAGTGAGATTTTTTCTGTAAAAATAGTATTTGCGTGTATACCCGCATCTACGTAAATAACTATTCTGAAAATATGTTTTCTTTTTGGGAAACGTAAAAGGCTACCATCTATGTACTTCATTCCATTGTTATAACATATGTCTATTACGAGGGTTACCTTTTGATATTAAAATCATTTTACTCTCCGAAAACCTCTGCGCGAGTGGTATACGAATGTTAAAATTATTTAAAATCCAAACGCAAATAATTTTGAATTTCGGTTAATTTAGAGTAATGGACATTGTCTTACTTAAATTTATAAAAATTGCCGTTTTCCATTTTTATGGAATTTGTGATTTCAATCGCTTATATTTCTGAATACCATTTTTAATTATTTATTCGAAAGCAAAGCATACTACCGCCCAGTGCTGTATAAATAAATGTCCGCTAATATAATATCTACTTGGCAAAAAACTTCCATCGAATTATGATGAGTAGATTATATTTCATCGACGATTGAGTATTCCCGGTCGTTCACTCGACATCTTATCTTTCCATAATCTTAACACACTGAACTGATGTGTATGTGATAACGTAGGTTATTTATAAATGGTTAATTTTATTGAGTATTTTCTAAAGTTATAGGGCCTATGTAATAAAATATGTTATGAAGGTAACGCCGAGTTACCAACGAGTAAAAATTTAAAATACATTAAATTTCGTACTCTGATGTTGGATTAATTCTAGAGGATTTTGCTACCAACTTCGGATGTCTTAGACTAAAATTAGGTTCTCGTCATTTTAAGTTGAGTTATAACTTTCTTACTTTATACCATGACTAGCTTAACAATTTGTCCAGACACCAACGGTTATGACGATACCAAGCTTGGTAAGAGGCCTGAAAAATTTGTGCTAGACCTATAAGTGGTCGTCAGTTTCGAAATCGCTCCTTGATATCTGATGGATACTGAAGGGTGTTGAGTCAATAATAAGAAAGGCAAATAAATGCTGTTCCAACTGTGTGGTATGTACGTGTCAGTGAGCAATCAATGATCAGCTGGTATCTACTTGATTAAACGTAAATTCTTCGAGGCTAGCATACAGGCCTGTGAACGCGCGAATTGTTCTGGTCTCAACACGTGACTTTGAACCACGCTTAGCTGCTCCAGTGTGGCTGGACACTCAGATGCGATGTGGTCTATAGGATTAGCGATCAGAGTCGTATTTCGCGGGGTATATCATAGTCCGGCATGAAGCTCTATCGCCTTATTTACACCGCCGTACACGATTTCAGAATACATATTTATGTGCAACTTTAGAAAAAATGTGATACTATCAGTATTTGCAGTGTCGCTCTAGAAATTATTCGTGAGTATATTTTCCTACCGGTTTGATGGTCTCATTTTTATGAATATCACACTGAGAAGCAAAAATTTTAATAGGTGCCATGCTTCCGTTAAAATAGGGGCAGCAACCCAGTTTGGTTACTGGTATAGACTCTGATTTACGCGAAAATAATTTTGAACTACTTAGTTTCAGTGAATTTTGTGAACAATTGCATCTCTGTGTCGAAGTTATTGGCGTAACTTATTTGACTGTGATAGTCAGAGCAAAGTTACTGCGACACTAATGTCTCTGATTACCGGGCAGAACACCTTAAGAACTTACAATCATTGGTGACGAAGCAGAGCTGCTGGTGTGTATGCAGATATTGAAACAGAGTGGTGAAAAATTATTTTCGCAAAAAATACAGGGGTCTCTAGTTGGGTTGTACAGACAACAATCTGGTGTGTAGAAGTAACTGTAGGCTATACAGATGGAAGTTCTTGTTTGCTACTTCTACATGACAAATTGTTGTAGACGATCTAGAGTATCTACATAATAACGGTAATTAAACTGGATTGCTATCATTATTTTAACAGAAGCTTGTGGTCTATTTGCAGGAAAGGAAACAATGCTTGAAAATAAATCTAAAGTTTGGAAAAATCTCTTTCTGAATTAAAAAACAAAAATGATTTCCATACTCCGAAACAAAGTTAAAGAATTTTTTTATAGTGGTAAGCCTGAATTTTACCATCAATAAAATAGAAATGCAATCTGATAAAAAAAATACTTAAGAATAGATAAATTTCATTGGAAAGTCTAATTACTTATGTAAATTTTACCAAAAAGGATTTAAAAGTAAAAAGCAACAAAGTTATAAATAATGAATGACTAAACAGACTAAACTCAATCAGCGAAACATGTTTGCTTTTAGTTGGGCTCCTCGGCCGTTATACGTGATGGCATTCCAATAGTGCTACGGTGTACAATAAATCCGACAAATACCTTTTCCTTGTTCAAAACCTTCACAAAATTATTTGTAGTTTACAATTTTGTTACTTACTAAACATATCTGCATATTCTCACTCTATAGTCCAAAGACTTAAAAAAATTCACATTCTTCTTCCATTGTATAGTTCATGACATTCTTATGTTATTTTATAAACAGTCCAAGGTTTAGTACAAAACAATGCAAATATATTGCTACATAAATTTTACATAGCAATAATTCTGAGATAAATCCATCACACCTAAATCAGTATTTTTTTCCTTAGCGCAGAAACAAATAATTTTGGTAATTGTTAGGCGTTCTCTATTTAAATACTTGTGAGACTGCAACGCACTGTAACTAAACTAATACTATTTGCGTATTCCGATTCTTTCCTAATGGGATTCCGAATAATCTGGTAGGGAAAAAGCATTAGACGCTCCGTATTTGTCGACTAACCCACATTAAAGTCACGCTACTGTTTTATAAACGACCCGATCGTTTCAAGTTCCGACCCGTGTCCCTTGAACTCTTTCTGTCCCGGGCAGATGAAAAGAAAGGGAGCGAAACAATGCCCTATAAATTAGCTTATTTACGATGCGGCTGATTTCAAAGTCGCCTTCCTTTTAATTCTATTTGGTTTTCACGAGTGGGTGGGGATAGACTGTTGTAGACCTTTCGCATTCTAAATGAAGTTGCTTTGATGGTAGAGATTTACTACCAAGTACAAAGAGTATAAAAGATTTTAAAGAACATGTCGAGAATTTTCCGTCTTCATGTGACGAAGTGCGTAGCTTTACTTACATTTTAAAATTTGAACTTAAAATTAGAATTTAAATAAGCCACCTATAAATTAAAAATACCTAATTGAAAAGATACAAATAAAACTAAAATAAAAAATTGTCCTAAATCTCTAACAAACAAAATAATCTTAAAATATGAAAAATAAATTATAAAACTATTGTTGACTATCTAATGTGTAGGAGGACCACCGAGTTAACCAAATATATAGTTCAAATTATCCAAATCGAAACAGAATACGAAACTGTAACAAAACTTGCTTATATTGAGTCTACAGATGATGTGACAGTTCCAAAATATAAGCTCGAATTTTACATATCGTTTAAATTAAAATTTAGATTGATATGTTATTTTATAGATTGGTATTCTTTTTCCTGTTTCAATTTCTCTAATTTTATCCATCTATTGCGCTTACTCAGCAGTACCTAACTGTCAACAATAGTTTTAAACTAGTTTTTGGCATTTTAAGATTGTTTTGTATGTTAAATAAATTATTAGATTAAATTTTATTTATTGGTTTTTTTTACATCAACCTTTTTCTACAAAGTGGTAAGATAGTTAAAGTCATTTTTTCTGTAACTGAAAAACTGCTAGGAAGTTTATCTAAAACATTTTCAAATAATTAGCGTTTAAGAAAGTTCACTTAACACACTCAACCACACTGCAGGAAAGAGTGACGCACTATGTATGTCAGTTTCTCTTCAGTGCAACCAGCAAAACAAAAAATAAAAGTTAAATATGTTGTTTTATGTGTCTACGAAATTGTCCTACCAGTTCGAAAGAGAGCTCATAACTTTTAAACATCTCAACGTATTTTCATCAAAATAACTTAAAACCATCTCGATAAGCTAGTGTTTAGTTGAAAGGGCATAAAATCGGTCCTTTAGTTAAGGAGGAGGGTTAGACAATTTTATTGTATTTTTAAATTCTTGAGCAATAACATATATTCACATCGTATTATCAAAATTTTCTCTTCGACAAAGCATATGATACATTCTTGGTAAACTGCTTTACATAAGTAATAATGGACTATTTTATTAATTTGTCAAGCGGAGTCATTGCAAGAGAATTCTTGAAAGTGAAACTTATTCCTCTTGCAAAGATTCTGAATGACAAACTAACGAATGATTCCATTATTATTTATGTCAAGCAGTTTACCAAGAATATATCCTATGCTTTAGCGAAGAGAAAATTTTGATAATACAATTAAATAAAAAAAAATCATGCCTCAAAATACTGAAGGAAAAAAATTGTCTACCACTCCAACCTTAAGGTACTACAGCGTCATAAACTGACAGTCAGAGAGACAGACATATCCATAAAACTTATAAAAACTCTTGTTTTTGGCCAGGGGTTGAAATTTAGCCCATAAAATAAGTTTTTGCCAAAAAGACCCAGAAAGTTACCGGTAGCGTTTTTTAAACAACGGTTACATTGCAATGCAAAGTGTAACGGCATGGCACTTTCTCACGTATGACAGGAGGAAATTGTCGACATTAATTAAATAATAATCAACAATAGTGCTTCCGAGAGTACGTTGAAGAACAGGTGTTGGTGACTAACGCGGATGTCAATAATTCTTTCATGGCTATTGTGTTTCGTGTATTGCCTGGAGAGCCCACAAGAGAAAATTATTGTACGTTAGGCCTTTATAAAACGAATGTTTGTTTGTTCAGTCTTTATGAGATCCTATATAATTCAACTAAGACAAAACATTGGAAAGTTGTGTAAGCGCCCGGGAAGGTTTCTAACAAAATTTTTTAAAGAGGGGAACAAAACCATTGGGGAGGGGGCAAAACGGGGTACAGGGTTAAAACTGGATGCAGAAATGTTTTGTGAAAAAAAAAAAAAAAAAACATTGTGTGGTAGTTATTGTACGTGCGCTTGAGAAGGTTTCTGCAAAAAAAAATTGAGGGGGTGAAGTTGCAACAGGGGCTAAAGAAGCAAAAAAAGGGTACCCAAAAAATTTAATGGACGTTGCAAGGAATGTCGAAACAGCTAGAATAGTATAATACATTCAATACAAAACATACCAAGACGAAGGAAGCGTATAAATTATAATTCTGAAATAAATTAATGTAAGTTATATCAGAGCCTAATATCGTGGCATTAAATTGTCAAGTTTAAAGAACTAAAGAGAATTATGAATTCTTTGAAGCGTTGAGCATAATAAATGAATAGAGACGACATGGAAAACGACTGTGGCAAAATACATCTTGAGCGCATTGTGCGTTACTTGCTTGATATATTATCGAGTGTTGGTTCTCTAAAGTAAATTTGTGCAGTTATATAGCAGTCCGACATGACCAAACCGGAAATAAAACCTAACTTTACTCACGTCGTGCTGTCGGGGCTATGACTTATAGCTACGGTGACGTCACGAAAACTTTGCCTTTATTGGTCAATCACCAAATGTGTCGTGTCGGTTCTGTCGTGTCATTGTGAATCCAGCTAAGCAGAAAAATTTATATAGAGGAACGAGAGCTGAAATCCTTCAGATGTTTGATAAGTAGAAATAGGTACTTCTGTCTGGTTAATTGTATTGCATATTGAAGTGCGTAACACTTTGATTGCACCCCACGGCTATCACTGTCTCATTTCTGTTGCTGTTATAGTAAAGAGAACGTTCGAGTTTAAATTGGACTGCTATTTATTGTTCGTTGAGTAAAGAGTTTTTGATCAGTACTTAACAAGTAGGTCTTTAGTGCTGGTGAGGGGGGACATGATGAGAGTATAGAACAGCGCTGGAATGAAGGAACAGGGTAAACGGGAAATCCCCGATAAAACCCGTCGAACAGAGGCATCGTCCAGTACGATTCCCACATGCGAAAATCCGGCGACCAACCCCCCCTCCCGCCCCACGAAGACCGTGATTGACCTCTCTAATGTAGGTGTATGTTATTCTTGGTGCCAGAAATTTCTAACTAGTGTTTGTTCGCTATCACTAAATACTGGGCTACTGTTGTTAACTATATTTGTTACTATGAATTTTCCTATTGTTTTTAAACAGATTTTTATATTTCAATTTTTAATAGAATTTTGAGATTTCAAGTGAACTTCTTCACCGTCAGCTTGAAGTATTAAGTTGTGAGGAATAGGCAGACCTGCCGCTTAGCATAGAAGTTTCACGTCCTGGAGAAATGTTCGAAATGATATGTCAAGGGAAACGGGAGAACTTCAAGAAAACATGCTCGCCAAAGAGAATTGTCCTACACGTGGAAACCGCGAGTAACTACACAAAAAATAAAACATTATGTTATACTCTGTTTCATGTATATTTGGATACATTTTACAGCACCTTATGGGCAAAAATTTTCAGTATTTTGTTATTTATTGCACAATCCAAGACATTGTTATCCCTAAAATGAACCTGAGATGACCATTTCAGCATTTGTACTGCAAAGTTTGTTTTGTATTGACACAAATAGCAAAACATTACAAATTATTGCCCACAAAGTTGCTGTCAAATTTATCCAAACTTATATGAATTGGAGTCTACTTAGCTGGCTGACGCGTTGTCTTGCCAATATACCACTGTGACGCCGAATTTAGGAAATAAGAATGTGTTTCTTGAAATAAAATATGCATTATTATTCTCCGAGAAACACTTCCAGTTCTGCTAACAAAGAATGAACGCGTCTCCGTTTGTTTTACTGAAACTCATCATTTATGTATAGGCCTGCCTGTATAGACCACGCTGTTAGGTGACTTCGTTTCCATTCCTTCGGGGAAAAAACTTTTGTTGTTGTCTTGTTTATGGGTGTATAACAGACTCCGCAAATTCATTAGGTAAACAGCGTCCTTCAAAAATTGCACAAATTTGTATAACTCTGCACTCTGTAGAAATGTTCTCTCTTGTCATCTTCACCATAAGTCCAATTCATTTCCTTAGCGTCCTCCAAAGTTCCGCAACGCGAAGACTTTCCGTGGTTCTATTTCCTTTTCCACCCACTTGACGGATTTCTACTGAAATGTTTATGAGCTTGCTCTTTGCTAAACTTTATTCCAGACTGCTACATCATCAGCTGCTTATTCAAAAATACTTCCCCATTTTATGAATTATTTTCCCATCTTGGATATTTATTTTTATTATTTTGTATGCAACAAACTTATTCAGCGACAAATGCAACTACTAGTGCTTTGGTAAAAACATCCAAAACAACTTCACATAAAATTTCAGAAAAATTTCACTTCTGAAACTATTCGTTCGCCACTCCAAATACTGTTTCTGTCACAAGTATCAATAGATTTAAATTACATTGTTTGGCATCATAAATCAAATACACAGATAACTTCAAATATTTTCACTGGTAATAAACATAACAGAACATTGTAGCCAGAAATTATAGAGTTATAGAGTAGAGCTTAACATCCTTTCAACGACAAGGTCACTGCAGCCGAAGTTACTGGCTTGGACAGACTGTAATTTTAAAAATTAAACCATTATGACACAACTACACAAGAATCAGTAATAGTCTCCTTTATCATACCTGCACAGCTACCCTAAAATAAATATCAATTACATTTAAGTTAAAGTAGGCTATTTAATAAGTAATCTGCACATATAAAAATAAATTTTGACTGAAACACTAACATTTAAAAAAAATAAGTTTTAAAAAATTTGCTAAATATTTATGTTAAGTCGGTAAACCAATATTTAATTTATTGAAATTTTATTTGTATTTACACTGACTTATGAGTTCTTTTAGAGTGCTTATAAAATCACTTTCACTTTTGCTTGGCAACAACTACATTTCAGAGTTTTATTACTCATAGATGAAATAAATTGTGGCTGATTCACATTAATAAAAGTAGTAAGATAATTAAGCTTTACTTCATCTTGTATACCTTCTAGTCATTTCGAAAATTAGATCACCTACAGAGTAGCACTTAGCTTTTCGTAAATGCATTTTCGAATTAACAGCGAATGAGGTTTCCTAGTGGTTATTGGACTTGTGTACGGAAGGACTCGGAACTGATCACCGACACGGCTGTTCAGATTGAGGTATTCTATGTATTTCGAAAAATACTTCAGGTGAATTACAAGATGGTTTGTGACTACGAACTATGGCTGACTCAGTCTTCCTTGAATCTAGTAATGCGGTGCAAAGATAATAAGTTGGACTCAAATTCGAGAGGCTGCGGGTTCTGTTCGCGGCTCTGGCCAACGTGATTTAGGTTTTCCGTGGATTTCCGAAATAACTCAAGACGACTACTGCGATATTTCCTTAACTAAAGCCAAATGGCCGATTACTTTTCCGGTTCACGTCCTTGCGTATAGTTGTTTGTCTCCGTCTTTAATGACCTCGCTGTCGACGAGACTTAAACACTACATTCCTCACCTTACCTCACCGTACTTTCAACGTTATCGCATTGAAGTTTCCGCAATGACTTTTTAAAAAAGTTATTTCTCTCTCAAAAATGACTAAGATGATACTCAAAATCAAATAAATGATAAGCTGAACACATGCTTTTAGTAAAAATTCGTGAAATTAAAATATTTCGGAATCCTATACCCAAAAGGGCGAAAAAGCACAAAATTTGGTTTCCATAAACCACTGATATCCATCTAACCAGTAGAGAAATTGATGTGTTATTCGCGTCAAAGTTATGCTTACATACGTATTAAAAAAATTACGTCAGTTTTTTTTTACTTTATGAGATAACTTTATTATCTTAATATATAAAACTAGCCGGCCGGCTGCGGCGTTGCCCACGTGAAATTATGTTGTAAACTGTAACTCTGGATAAAATATGTGATGAAGGCATTTAACAGCCAGCGAACTCAATAACAGTGAACTATAATTAACTGCCTTAGCTCAGTGTAAAGAGCGCGCGCAATATGCTCGTATGACGTCAAAGTAATTCCCATCGGAAAGTCTTGCACGGGATACGAACCCGTAACCCCACCCCTTCCACACCACAAACTTTATACAATACCTGAGTGAATGTTAAAGGCATGCCGTGATAATTCTTTCGTATGTAGCGGCTACAGTTCAAAGAGGTTTTATTTATGAGTAGGTTGGCAAAAAGAAACACTGAGCTAAGACAATTTATAGTTCAGTGTTATTGAGTACGCTAGCTGTTAATGACTTCATCACATATTTTATCCAGAGTTACTGTTTACATTACATAATTTCTCGCGGGCAAAGCCACAGCCGGCCAGAAGGTGTGTGTGCATGTGTGTGTGTATATATATATATATATATATATATATATATATATATATATATATATATATATATATATATATATATATATATATTCCAGAACAAAATTTGTAAATTTACACTCTTACAGAGTACTATGGCTGGTTTATATTTATAATATAATCGCCTTCAAATACGAAAACAATTACAACATAACTCATAAAGTCTCTGGTAAAAAGAAATGACTAATGGCACAGGACTAGAAATAAAAAAAATTACTTTATTATTGCTTGAAATTTAAAAAAAATACACTGTTGCTTAAAGAAATAATCGTGTTGCCAGTGTACATGAATTACGTTAAAGCAGAAGCCCAGTCTGCGTAGAGGATATTTTCAATTTCTTACAAAAATTTACAACAAAATCACGTTTGAGGAAATATCGTGAAAACGGCTAAACATGCGAGGAAAATTTACTTGTCTTCACTTTGTTCGATAACATTACTTACAATAATTTTTATGAAAACTATTTTCTACACTACTGGCAGTTGAAGACACAGAAATTTAATGGGTTAATTGTATGGAAATTATTCAAAATTATATTTTAAAAAATGCCAATAACAGAAGTAGTCCAGTATTATAATTTACTCCTGCCTAATCGTACACTTAAGGAACAGAAAATAACAGCAGCTAAACTGAGTATGTACCTACATTCTGTAACACATCGACATACGCCAAACCGACTGTCTTGTTTTGTATATTTTAGCTTTGATGGTTGTGGGAAATTCATTGCTCTGATGGTTCTTTGTGGAATAATATTTTTGTAATTTGTTACAAACTGGAACTCCATATTTTCGCGAAAATAAGTGGTACCTTGTTATTACAAATTCTAAGGTTAGTGCCACTCAAGGAATATGCAAGTTTTAATTTTTTTAATAAGATACCTTTAACTGACGATGTCAGTTTAAATATTGCAGTTTCAATTAACTCCTATACCTTTTATGACTGAAGTTCTGCTAATATGTTAAACGGACCCAAAGAGCTAAGCACTTAATTCTTTCTTGACTGAAGTTTCATCCGAATTGAATTTTCACTGACACTGTTAAATAAGGATTTCATTAAATGGCATGAAAAATAATCGTGATATAACGGAGTGTGATGATTTGGGGAAGTGAAATGTCAAAAAGGAAAACTGGTCCTTGTAAAGCTATTATTCATTTCCCCGATTAAACTTTGTACTTACAGTCACTATGGCCATGATATTACGTGTGTTACATATCACAGAAATGTATGACCGGCACTGTACTTAGCCAGCAATCAGTGATCCAACATTTATAGCTCCTACGCAGTGATTGATCTTTTTCGTCGACAGTATTTGAATGGGTGAGATGACGAAGGGAAATATTACACTTCAGCCAACTTTCGGGAAAACAGGAAAAATTCTAAACTGTAGGTTAAAAGTGTAAACTTACAATTAGAAACTTGTTTGTTAGGATTTAAGAAAATTGAACATTTCCTGGGAAAGAAAACATATTTTATGTACTGAAAGTTATATGCAATCAAAGTGGATGGAAGGTTTCAATTTTTAATCCAAATGAGCCGAGGGCATTCTAAAAACTCGATGAAACAATAATTTACAGATATGATTTCATAATACAAGTATTGTTAATTACTAAAATAGTATGTTTTATGACCTAATACTTACAGTGTACTAACAACACATTTACAATGTCACATGTCGTACATTTACAACACTGTAGGCTACATTGTAGTGTACTTACTTAGGATACCTGTGTTATTCCAACTCCCACCGTGAAGTATTCATGAATAAAGGGCTCCGGCTAGCTGGACGGTGTAAGGAGTAGTATCCGCAACAGAATTAAATATAAACATAGTACTAGTGTTGTAGTATAAGTTGGTGAATCGTATATTAAGACACAACACTATCGAAGTCCTACAGCGTAACTTAAGGTTCAAACTACTTTGAAAAAAGCATGTAAAAGCAGAACATAGTGTTTAAAATTTTTTATGGACATATAATTAATTTCGGTGTGAGACGCTAAAATAATTTGAATTCGAAAACTGTAATTAGGTTAAGAACTATGCCACAAACTTCGGTAAGCCGCCAGTGCAAATACCATTGGCCTACAAACTAATTCAATCACAACAGTTCTCCATTCTACCACCAATCTTGACTGCTACGGTGAAGTTTCAGTGAAGGTGATTT